>BQNB010002742.1:0-119527 GCA_026074375.1 Tanacetum coccineum
CGAACAAGACATCTTTTGTTACAAAAGCAAAACACCATTTGACTTAATTTGGGAGTGGAAGAAAATTAGGGTTAGGGTTTATTAAGATACCCTGAATTAGGAGTAGGTAAATTTGGGTAAGTGGGGGTATTAAAATATGGGTCGGTAGGGATTATAAAAAGGGTGGGTGAAGGTATTAATTTGGGTAAGGTTGTAAAATGACAAAAAGCCCTCGTGTTAAAGGCACGTGGCACTAAAAATGGATGGGAGTTAACGACGTCTGAAGCCAGGGATGATTTTTGCACCATAGGTTTCACACGGGGACGATCTATGCACTTTCGTTACCTTTAGGACAATACTTGCAATTTGGCCAAACTTGAGGGACGATTTTGCAATTCTCTCTACAAACATTGATAATGCATGTAAGAACTTATTAAAAATCTCCTTAATGTTGTAATTAACTAGTTTTATCATAAGATTACCGATATAATCAAGAACTTCAAAGAGCTATTAAAGAAATATGAGAAAGATTAGAAAGAGATAAGAAATAATTATTACCTTAATAGGTAAATTGGTGCACTTTGTTTGATAGATATCATGTGGTATTTATACTACATACATTCACTATTTATTTCACAGAGGCAATTACGGGAACAAGAACTAGCACATTATTGATGTATGTTTGACAAAGTGGTATACATAAATAACCCGTGTTTCTAGTTGTGCATTATAACACTCCTCCTTGGATGCCACTTTTTCAACATAGAGTCAACTTTTGAAGTACTGCCTCGTTAAAAACCTTGCTAAAGAAAAACCCAGTGGGAAAAAAACTTTAGCTAAGGAAAAGAGTGCAGTGTATAGTTGACTCCCCCTGATGTAGACATCCGTAGAATGTTATGTCCTTTGTACATGCCGCATGCCAATAACATGGACGTGTTTCTTGAAAACCGAAGTTGGGAGTGCCTTGGTGAAAAGATCTGCTGAATTGTTGCTTGATTGGACATACTTCATTTCAATTTGGTTATCCTTTATAAGGTCTTGAGTGTATGCGAAGTATTTTGGAGTATTTGTTTCGTGATCACTTTTGATATACATTCTTTACATTTGTGCGACAAAAGCTGATTGCTTCATAGATGAGTGTTGGGCTTTCTCTTTTTTTAGCCCACAAGTAGTCAAGATGAGTTGTGTCATTGACCTCAACCATACACATTCTCTGCTAGCTTCATGTTGTACCAGCATGATTCGATGATGTTGCTACAAGTGTCTGCTTTTGAGAACGCCATGAAATAGCAGTGCTCTGGTCAAGAAAACACTTAAAAGCTTTTGAGATCTTGCTTTGTGTGGATCAGACAAAATAAACCTGTATCTGCATAAACCAATCATTTCCTTGTTTTGAATTGTGTAGTGTAAAATAAACCCAAGTCAGTCGTTCCTCGAAGGTATCGGAATATGTGCTTGATTCCATTCCAATGCCTTTTTGTAGGAGATGAACTGAAACTTGCTAACAAATTAATTGTAAAAGAAATATCGGGTCTGGTACAATTTGTTAGATACATAAGAGCTCCAACTGCACTGAGATATGGTTGGTGTTCTGGACCAAGTAACATCTGCATTTCTTACATGGGCGAAATGATCTTTTCAAATTAGTGATCTACCCCCATCGATTTGTTAATAAATGATTTGGCTTTGTCCATATTGAAACGTTTTAGGACCTTTTTGGTATAATTTGATTGATGCACAGTATGCCGTTAGGCATGTGCTCTATTTGCAAACCAAGACAATATTTTGTTTACCAAGGTCCTTCATTTCAAATTCTTCCTTTAAGTGCATAACGACTTCATTGATTTCTTTACTTGTACCAATGATGTTAAAATCATCAACATAAACAGCTATGATTACAAACCCAGATGTTGTTTTCTTGATAAAGACACAAGGACATATAAGATTACTCTTATATCATTTGCTTATCAAATAATCACTTAAGCGATTATACCACATTCGTCATGATTGTTTTAATCCATATAAAGATCTTTGCAATTTTATTGCGTTAATTTCTTTAGGTTTTTGAACGCAATGAGTCAGGGAATTTAATCTTCCGGAAACTTCTCATATAGAACTTTGGTCGTTGTCAATTGATCCATATAAGTAAGCTGTAACAACATCCATAAGACGCATCTCTACTTTTCAAAAATAACGCCAGGCTGAATAAAGATAAGAAAAAAAAATTTCTTCGATTTTTGGCCAGTTTTTGTGAGAATGATTATTGACAATTATTAATTAACCCTTTGTTTAATTAAAAAGTTTCTTTGACTATTTCGGACGAGATAATCAAGACGTCAATTCGAGAGGTGATTTAGAGATGAAATTTCTTGCAAGAAGGAGGGATTAATTTCTTCAAAAAGACAATTAGTATATTCGATTTGAGATGAGACGAGAATGGATAGCGAAGATAATGAAATAATAAGACGTAGTTGAAAATTTCAACAAGTTGATTCCGATAGACGTGGATGATGGTTGACACGGATCCGAGGCGATCGTCGAGGTCGAAGGGAGTTTGTTTCATCCATAGTGTGTCTATGATCTTCATGCGACTAATCCTACTTCTATGTTAATTGTTAACCATTAGCTTGCTCTTCTTCGTCTACGTGAGTTTGCTATGTGGTCATAGAAGATTTCCATTTTGTAGACGTATAACAATAATCTACACGAAAGAATAGTTCATAGTGAACTAATCTCTTCAAAGCTAGAAAACCAACAAATGGTATTTCTAGAGACTACATTATTTTCTAAGAACTAATTACACTACAACATCATAGTCACATGGACATTTACTTATAATCTATATTCTACGAATATGAAAAGTAAGACGTACCTTAGTCTTTATAATTATCTTCATTAATGTCTTCATGATGTAAATGATAAGGGTTCATGGGAACCTTATCATGAATTCCTTAATCCGGAGACAAAGAATGTTTGTAGAGAGCACACTACTTCAAAGGTTGTGATGGCTTAGCCATTTGGTCCCCAACGTTTCATGTATCCGAAGTTATTGTTTCCGCATATGTTTTGCATTTGATTCGAACACATGCATGGTGAGCATCTTCCATATTGAGTAAAGCTTGGTTGATGTGGATAATTCCACATTGTGTGATTAGTGTTAGAGTAATTTGGTCTACCTTGTTCTCTCCTAGGTTGAGGTGTTTTGAAACGAGGATGAGAGTTTTCATTTCTTCTCGAATGAGGTGTTTTAGACCTCATTGTGGGTTTAGTAAGTCCGACTCTGGGTTTTAATGAGGGTTTGTAAAAATATTTTACCACACCATCACTTGCAATAGGAATTTTAGTATTATTTATAAGTATAAATTTTGGGTTTGATTCTATCAATTTTTCTTTCGACTCAATGCTGTGAAGACATCACCCGTTAAAGGCTCAACATATCTTATGATGGAAGATGTTTCATATCCAACATAAATTCCCAATCTCCTTTGAGGACCCATTTTTGTGCGTTGTGGTGGTGCAATGGGTACATACACTGCACAACCAAAAATTCTAAGATGAGAAATGTTTGGTTCTTGGCCAGAAGCAAGTTGTATAGGAGAGTATTTATGATCTGCACTTGGTCTCATGCGAATCAATGATGCAGCATGTAAAATTGCATGTCCCCACATAGATACAGGGAGTTTAGTTCTCATTATCAATGGTCTAGCTATTAGTTGGAGGCGTTTGATCAATGATTCTGCTAAACCATTTTGGGTGTGAACATGAGCAACTGGATGTTCAACAACAATTCCAACAGACATGCAATAATCATTAAAAGCATGTGATGTGAATTCTCCTGCATTATCAAGTCTCACTCTTTTAACTATATAATCAGGAAAATGTGCCCTTAATTTAATAATTTGAGCAAGAAATTTTGCAAAGGCCACATTGCGAGTTGATAATAATGAGACATGGGACCATCTGCTGGACGCATCTATTAGAACCATGAAGTATCTAAATGGTCCACATGGTGGATGAATTGGGCCACATATATCACCTTGAATTCTTTCAAGAAACATAGGTGATTCATTTTTAATTTTAAGTGGTGAAGGCCTTACAATCAGTTTTCCAAAAGAGCAAGATGTACATAGAGGCACCTTATCCCTTTTAGAGAACCTTTGATCTTTTAGTGGATGTCCATGTGTGTTTTCGACTATTCTTTTCATCATTGTTGATCCTGGGTGACCTAGCCTGTCATGCCATAAGCTGAATATACCAGGGTCACAATATTTTTCTTTAACTGCCATATGTGCTTGAGGCACATTAATATGTGTATAATGCAGACCAGAATGGAGCATTGGCAATTTTTCAAATACTTGATTCTCATTTATGATGTGTAAATACTTCTTGTTTTCAATAGTCCTTGACTGAGTATCATATCCATTATGGTATATGCATCTGAAACTTAATAAGTTTCTTTTGGATTTTGGGGAAAATAAAGCATTCTCTATCAAGAGTTGTGTACCATTTGGTAACACTACATTAGCTTTTCCCACTCCGTCTATCAAGTTTGTAGGACCTGAAATTGTATCAATGGTTCCCTTTGTTGGTTTTAATTCAAAAAAATATTTCTTGGATTTAAGGATAGTGTGTGTGGCACCACTATCCGCTATGCATAGATCTCCATCCTTTGCTTGATATTGTGCTCCATTGAGACTCATTTTTTTAGATAATCGTTTGTTTTATGAAAAGTACAATTTCCATCTTTTTAGTTTCGGGATTATTTTGAATAGGAGGAAAATCAACCTGTAATAAACATTCCAAAGTCTAGATCATATGACATCACATAATTTTCGAATCTATTTTCCAAATAATTAAATCATCACTTTCAAATAGTGGTGGTCTTTTGCATAGATTGCCCATCTAAAATACTTTCGATTCCATAGACGATATAAGTTTTAAAATACAATTTATTTTAAAATTCTTGTTTAGCGTGGCTCTTGATACCAATTGTGGAAAACTAGAAGGGGGGTTGAATAGTTTGCCGCTTTTTAAATTTAAGGTGTTAAAGTGTTTGTAAACTTTTAGATTCGACTTTATATGTGATTTTCAACACTTGCACAATATGATCAATATACTTATCTAAACAATCAATAGAATGATATGAGAAAGTAATGTAAGACAATAGATAAGAGTAAGAACAATCAAACCACAACGCGAAGATTTATAGTGGTTCGGTAACGAAGCACCTCTTCGCCCACTGCCACTCCAACCTCCACGAGCACCAAAACTCGAGAGTTTTCTTTCCACTAAGTCAACAAATCCCTTATGGCGGAGGAAAACCGGACACAAACTTGCTTACAAAACACCGTTTTAACCGACACAAAGCTAAATGTCGAGTTCTAACTAGAATTGGTGCACTACACAACTTATGCTTTATCAATTGAAAAGTTGTCTCTGCCTTGTCACCCCAATCAAACTTGACCTTTTTTATGTGAGCTTGGTCATTGGCTTGGCGATCTTTTAGAATCCTTCAATGAATCTTCGATAGTAGCCTGCTAGGCCCAAAAATTGACGAATCTTCGTTGCAGACTTAGGAGATGCCCAATCTTTAAATGATCCAATCTTGGCGGGATCCACATGAATGCCCTGACTGTCAATCACATGAAAAAGGAACTGTACTTTAGGAATCCAGAATTCGCATTTAGAGAACTTGGCATACAACTGTTCCTTCTTAAGTAACTCCAAGATTAACTTGAGGTGCTTTTCATGCTCTTGCTTGTTCTTCGAGTATATCAGAATATCATCAATAAAGACACTCATAAATTTATCCAGATATGGTTTGCACACCCGATTCATGAGATCCATAAATACAGCAGGTGCGTTAGTCAAACCAAATGGCATAACTTGAAATTCATAATGTCCATATCGAGTTCTGAATGCTGTCTTTGGAATATCTTCTTCACGAACCCTTAGTTGATGATAACCCGACCTCAGGTCAACCTTTGAGTAGACACTCAAACCTTGTAGTTGATCGAACAAATCATCAATCCTTGGAAGCGGATAACGGTTCTTCACCGCCAGCTTATTCAATTTCCGGTAATCAATGCACACCCGGAATGATCCATCATTCTTCTTGACAAACAAGACCAGAGCTCCCCAAGGTGAGGAACGGGGTCTTATAAAGCCTTTGTCGGAATGTTCTTTTAGTTGGTTCGACAATTCTTTCATCTCGGACGGAGCCAATCGATAGGGTGCTCGTGCTACCGGCGCAGCACCAAGTATCAAAACGATTTGAAATTTCACTTGGCGGGTTGGTGGAATACCCGGCAAGTCCTCGGGAAAAACTTCGAGAATGTCTTGAACTATTAGTACGTCATCAAGTCGCTTCTCCTTCGACTTGTCTTCCGCCTTTTTTGTGCTAATATGTGCCAAAAAGATAGGTCATCCCTTCAGAAAATACTTTTGTGTTTTTGTGCACGAGATGATGTTTAAGCGGGACTCGTGACCGTTGTTGCTTCCGTCACCATGCAAAATTAAAATCTTGTCTCCAAAGGGAACACGAACGAGTTTCTCATCACAAATGATTACGGCATGATATTTAGCTAACCAGTCCATACCGATAATGACGGCAAAACTACCCATCTCTACGGGCATCAAGTCGATGTTGAATGGATGATTTAGAAAGTTTAGAGTGCAACCCCGTATAAGTGTATTAACCTAAATTATTCTACCGTCGGCTAACTCGACGTCATAACCATGGTCTAGAGTAGTTGGGATGATATCAATCAAAGAACTGAATGCGGTAGATATGAAACTTCTATCGGCACCCGTATCAAATAAAATCGAAGCATAATGATTATTTATGAGGAACGTACTCGTGACAACATTTGAGTTCGGGTTTGTTCCAGCAGAGCCCACAACATAAGCTCTTGCTACAGTATTCCCATTCCCGGCCCGATTTCCTTGATTTCCATTCTTCAGCTTTGGTCAGTCACTCCTGAAGTGACCTTGGACTCCACACTCAAAGCAAGTGATGCCTCATGGATTTGTCCCTTGGGTTCTCTCGTTATTGTTGTTGTTAGCAGTAGGTCGACCTTTACAGTTACGGGCTGAGTGGACAATCTTTTTGCAGTTAGTGCACTTTTGAGTACATGGCCCATCGTGGTGATAATTGCACTTGGTACATAGAGGTTTGGTTCCTCCATAAGGCTTCTTATCTCCAGGCCCAACAGTGTAAGCCCGTGCCACATTATTTCTTTTGAACGGTTGTTGTTGGTTTTGGTTGTTCCTTGAAGTATCTTCAAATTTCCTCTTATTCTCTGTTTGACGTTCAACTGCAGTGAGCATCTTTTTGTCCATCATTTCAGTAGAAAATTCAATTGCCACTTGCATTGACTGAGGCTTTGATGCCTTAACACTGCCATGAATCATGTCGGGAAGACCACCGACATACCTTTCCACTTTAGCTGATTCCTCAGGGAACATTCTATCACACATGAGTGCCAACTCTTGGAATCGTTGATTGTAAGTCATCAAATCGGTACCTCTCACCTTTAAGTTCCAATACTCAGATTCCAGCTTTTTGATCTCGCCCCTGGGGCAATATTTATCTGTTATCATCCTTTTCAAAGCCGTCCATGGCATTGTATATGCAACATCTTGTCCGACAGCCCTTACGTGCGAGTTCCACCACGTCAAGGCACTCCCTTGAAGGGTACAAGATGCATACTTAACCTGACTTGTAATAGCACAGTTGCTGATAAGGAAAACAGATTCCATCTTTTCTGCCCATTGGGTCAGGCCAACGACTCCTTCAGTGCCTTTGAAATTTATAGGCTGGCACTTCAAGAAATCAGTGTAAGTGCATTCTCGTTGAGTAGGCACTTGCCTTCTTCCGCCGGTTCCTGAACCATGGCTGTTATCGCCATCTCTGCTTCTGCTTGCATCACGTTCTGCCAAAGCAGCAGCAACGCCTTGATCAATCAAAGCTTGGAGTTGAGCATTAGTGACAGTGGTGGTAGGATTGGTTGTGGTGGCGGGTGTTGTCCTCGTGGTTCTTCTTGTTGGTAGCATTTTCTTCAAAATCACAAGGAATATAATACACGTCAGATTTCACACAATCATAAACGTAACGTGACATATGCATAATAAATAAAATGAGATCACAATCCACAGTGAAATATACAACTGAAAGTGAAATCAACAATGACATAAATAAATCAACATTCATACACAACAACATCGATAATCATAAATGATGGTCCTGATTACAACATGTTCAGTACAATGAGATACAAAAACTGAAAATATGGACCTAAGGCGGTGTTAGCTGGGGATCACCCATAATACTTAACACTGCCATAACAAGAAAGCTAAAAAGGATAAAACACAAGTCCTTACAAAGCCTATTTACTGGAGTAACCCATCAAACTTAATAGCAATACAGATACTTACAGATGTTGCCAAGCATGACTAACTGCTGCTCGCTCATATCAGCCTCACTGGTCCCATCCTGGGCTCTGGTCTCTAGCCTCTATGTCGCAAATACGTCAAGCGCTGAATCCAACCGAGTCTGAAGGTGAGTGGTCTGAGTACTCAACGGGCAACCTGTGCCTCCAGTGTCCTAAACATGTGCCTCTATGGCTGCACCTCTCTCCTCAGAAACTATCCATGCTATACGAGCATAGTACAGCCTCCTATCCATAGCCAAAGCTGTTGCGGCGGTGGTGTAGTCCTATCCTGAAAAGTGTGTTACTAGGGCTCCAAATAAGCCCGGTCATCCTGTGCCTCCTCAGTCCTCTGCCTAACAGTAGTATCAAGCTCTGTCACTCTCTGGTCGACCCCCTCCAAGGTGGTCGGTGCTATCTCCATCATGGCCTCAACAATCTCATCCTAAGTGTCAACCTCTGGAGTAGGCCTTGGCTGTCTTGCGGCACCAGCCGCTGACTCTCCCGATCTCGTACCGGGAGCGGGAGTAGTAAAGCAAGCTCTCTTCCGAGGCGGCATCTCAGCCTCGGGAACATCAGTCCCTGGGGGAAGTAGATGGAAGTAATGAGGGTGGTGATGCAACTGCAGCTCTCATCTGAATCTCGGCTGCCCTATAGCCTAATGGTGCCCCTGCATTAGTAGGGCTAGTAGTGAGTGGTGATGGTAAGGGTAATGGTGGAGATGTAACAGGTAGTGGTGGTGTAGGTGCGGCAGCATACTCAGCAATGCGTGCCTCCATGATGGCCGGATATTCGGTGGCTCAGGTCTGACACTACTTCGTGCCCTACAAAACAGAGACGTTCTCTGGTCAAAGGATCCCTGATCGAGGTGGACTAGGTGTGGGGTGCAGACTCATCATTTACTCAAAAGCCACTGTATCCCACAAGCGAGGGAACAGGGACTACGAACAGGTATAAACCGGAGAGTCGGGCCGCAGCTAGGTGCTCTCTCCTCCTCCTTTCATCCTCCTCGTCCTCGAGAAAGGCTCCTCATCATCATCCGATCAGCATCATCATCATCCAGTGTCCATCATACGAGGGCTCATCTTCTCCATGCCCCTCCGGTAGCAGGGTAACAGCATGCTCCTGCCTCGAGTCCTCCTCTGATCCGACTCAGGTACAATAGCTGGTGTGATATGCTACGGGTGAAGCATCAGCGGTTAAAAGGCTGGCTCCATGGGTGCCTCATCCCTCTGAAGTACTAAGTACTGCGGGTACTCAGGCACGGGAACATATTGTATCTCAATGGGAGTGATGGTGGGTTGCTCAGGAATAGGCGTCACATAGTCAGGAGGATGTGTGGTCCCTACAGCTGCAATGGGAAAGTCATCGTATCCGTATACGATGACTCGTGGTACACCTCCATCGGATATCCCTCATACGGCTCCCAAAAAGATCTCTGCCCCTGGTTCGGAGTCAGTGTCACAAGGTATAGGTGACAGCGGATGATGCAAGAAGACATGACTGCAAGGAAATAAATAAACTTATATAAGTATATTATATAAGACCATTATAGTATATATGTAGTATAATATAAACATGTATACATTATAATAGAAACATGTCGCATAACCGACTAAGGCAACTCCAATAAGTGAATGTGTCCCTTAAAAAAACAACTTTTGTATGATGCAAATGTTTGAAAATGTTAAGTCCAAAGTAAAAACATTTGACCTGGTTCTCTATAACCTAGGCTCTGATGCCAATCTGTAACACCCCCAAAATGGGTCGCAGCAGAATATAGGTTGGAGAGTGTTACTTCATAGATCAATAACATAAGATATGAGAACGACCTCTATATGAGTCTTTTAAAATTGATACATTGGATTAAATAAACTTGTTTGTTATAATAGCCCGAAGCTTAAATTGTTCATCTATGAAAAGTAAAGATTTTAAGACATAACAAATATTCCCAAAATGTAATGCACCCAAATCTTTATAGTAATGACTCCAAAATGGTGACCACCAATGTATCCTTGTTATCTCGTACCTATTGACCTGAGAAAAACATGCTTTAAAAAAACGTCAACATAAAGTTGGTGAATTCACGAGGTTTAATAAAGAATATAAATAGGAGGACCACAAGATCCAATGATAAGAACATGTACACATACAATATCTTAAAAGTAATTACGAAGTGCACTAAGCTCATGACACCGAAGCTCGACATATATGTATGCAATTTAATGCACTAAATGTGCCCATGTAGGATGTCAACCCGCAAAATAAAAAAAACATTTTTCCAAATTGTTCGACATGTAAACGATCGTTGTTTCATACTGTCAAACCGATGAGCGCTATGGGGGGGGGGGGGGGGGGGGGGGGGGGGGGGGAACCCCAAACGGATGTCAATATCCCAAATAGATCTATTCATAACATACGCGCATCAGCTAACTAAAAAGCAAATTGACAGTTCATGATAGTGGGCAATAGTGGGTTTAGCTACTTAGGCCAACTCGTAATATGTTTAAAAGAGTACTTGCGTCCAAATGTAAAACAATGCATGTTTCTCACCCCAAAGTTGTAAAACAATATAATTGTATAAAAGCGGGGCTATGAACTCACCGTAAGTGAATGATTGATTATCTAAATCAAGTAAGTGAATCGCCTCGGCAATTTGAATGCAACCTAATTAATTATAGGCCGTATGAGTATAATGTATTATATATAAATAAAACATCACATGCGTAAAGTTTTACACCACCACCTAATAGTTTTTATTAATTCTTTAAAAGTTAAAACAATACTTAACTCGTACTTTGTTAAATTAAAGTATATATATTTGTACTCGTAACGAAAATATTATTTTTATTTACTAATGTATCATTTGTAAAATGTATGATTTAATAATGATATTTCATTATTAAATTAATTGTTTTTATAAAAGGTTGTATAAAAATAATAGTAATGCGCGCGAGTTTTAAAACTTCATATCTTTATCGTTTCGACTCCGTTTTATACGTTTCTTATGTCCACGTCTTCGTATTAAAATAATTTAACAAAACATCATATTTATAAAGTTTAAACCACTGATGAACAGTAACTTTTACTGTTCATCACAGTTTATATAAACTATTTTTATAAAACTAATCATATGTAACTTGTTTAAATCATAATTCGTTCGTTATAGTTCCGTTTCTCGAGATCCTTATGTCCTTGGATTAGTATTAAGAAAATTTATCAAAATATTATATTTATAAAATTTAATCCCTGATGAACAGTAGTATTTACTATTCACAACAGTTTATAAAAATTGTTTTTATAGAATTAATTATATATAACTTGTAAAATGCGTAACTTGCTCGTTGTAATTCCGTTTTTCAGTTCTCTCTCCCTTAAAAAAAATTGGTTCCCCCCCACCCGTGGTTTTCGTATTAAGGAATTTTATCAAAATATAGATTTTTATGGATTTTTACCTCTGATGAACAGTAACTTTTACTGTCAAAAAAAATAAAATCACAGTTATAAAATTGTTTATAAAATTAATTAGATATAACTTGTAAAATCCATAACTTGTTCGTTATAATTCCGTTTTTCGAGTTCCTTACATGCTCACGATCCTTGTAAATAGCACTATTTTTTATAAAAATATAAATACATGGTTTGATATGGTCCGAATCTAATATAGCTAGCTAAAAATAAAATAGTGGGTTTTTAATTAAACAAGTTAGTTTACAATCATTTTATTTAAGAACCTTGCACCATTATTTTACCAAGTATTATACTGTATATCTTACATGTGTTGAGTCCTCTAATTGTCCATGTCATTTGTCCATGTGAAAACATCAAATACTTTATATAACTTCAAAACGAATCTAGGTGGTGATTAACTTACACAACAAGTATGTACACAATAGAAAATTAATGAATGAACATTGAATACTTTAAATAGACCTTATAGAAGATGAGTGGAATGATGAACACAAGATGTAAACCCCAATCAAGCCTTCAAAATCAAAACCCTAATCAAGAAAACCCTAAATATGTTTTCTTGATAATTCCTTGTTAAACCCGAATCCAAGCTTCCCAACACCTTGAGTAGTCTTAGGTAACCTTAGAATGAACACTTGAATGCTTGTATTGCCTTGGATGAAAAATTAAAATGAAACCCTAAAAATTATATGTATGCCGTGGGTTTTGAGGCTCAAAGGAGTGAGTTTTTTGGTTAGATTTTCTTGTATGAAAGTGTAAAAGGATTATGGACCTAGGGCTTTCTTTATACAATTGGAAAACATAAACAAGCCTAAGTGAAACCATGGGAGGGAAATGGTTTAAAGGACCATGTGTAAGAGCTCTCCTCCTCCCTAGGAGGAGGCCACGGCTCAAGGACACCAAGGGTACCAAGATTAGACAATTTCTAGTATCTTGGGTCCAAGTACAACTATGTGTAAGAATCACAATAAGTATAGGAAATGAATTAGTGAAAGTGTTGTAATTATTTCTTGTGTAGAAGTCTATATCCGGTTTTAAGGAGTAATAGGTAAGAAAAATAAATAAATTTTGAGTATTGGGTATAAATGTGGGTATTTGTTTGAGTGTAGATGGGTAAAGGTGCTTCC
The DNA here is from genome assembly GCA_026074375.1 of Tanacetum coccineum. Taxonomy (NCBI): domain Eukaryota; kingdom Viridiplantae; phylum Streptophyta; class Magnoliopsida; order Asterales; family Asteraceae; genus Tanacetum; species Tanacetum coccineum. The sequence goes on from BQNB010002742.1 coordinate 13,007, forward strand.
GGGTACGACCGAATGTAATTTATGCGAAACGTAACGTTTCACACGTAACCAACAAAAAATACAATTAGAAAAAGTTTATAAATTATACTCCTAATAATCATATAACACTGCTTGATGTAAACTTTAATTTGTTTGATGTTCGTTTACATGAACGTTGATTTTTAGTTTACCGATTAACTATAAATAAATAATTAAAAGCGAACGCGTAAAACTCTAGAAAAATAAATAATAGAATTTATATCTAAAGTTGTAAAAAACCTGAAATGAGAAATGTTACAGTCTCCACCCGTTAGAAGAGCCTTGTCCCAAGGCTCAAGATGCAACATTTTTCGAGGGTGCGGTTTTTGTGAAGAGGTGCAGATACTTTTCTCGGAACTGATCTTCGCGTTCCCACGTGAACTCAGGACCTCTCTTGGAGTTCCATCAAACATTGATAATGGAAAAAACAAAAAAATAAAAAAAATTTAACACGACTTCGCCTAGCTTCTTGATCTCTTCTCCAAGATTTCCACGGTTCTTACAACAAAGTGGAGTTTAACATCATTGTGTATCTCATCTAAACGGAACAGCAATGGTTGTCAGATAAACCACTTCTTAGATTGATACATGAAATGTGCTATGACCCTGCTCAACTGTTGAGGAAGTTCGAGTCTATAAGCAACGGTTTCCCGACTTGGCTAACACCTTGAAAAAGGTTCCAATATAACCACGGTTCAACTTCCTCGTTTCCAAAACGTACGAACCCCTTTTCCAAGGTGATACCTTTAACATAACTCGATCACTAACTTGAAACTCTAAAGCTTACGCCTCGCACCGGGCGTAGCTCTTTTGGCGATCACGAGCAGCTTGCATTCTCTGCTTAATTTGGACAATCTTCTCGGTTGTTTCATGAACAAGTTCTGGACCGGTGAGCCGAGCATCTCCGACTTCGGCCCAACACACAGGTGATCTACACTTTCGGCCATAAAGTGCCTCGAAAGGGGCAGCTTTAATACTGGCATGGTAACTGTTGTTGTACGAGAATTCAATCAGCGGTAAGTGTCCTTCCCAACCATTCCCAAAGTCTATCACACAAGCGCGTAACATATCTTCAAGAGTTTGTATGGTTCTTTCGCTTTGTCCATCAGTCTCTGGATGGTATGCCGTACTCATATCCAGCCGAGTACCCATAGCTTTCTGAAATGACCTCCAGAAATTTGACGTAAACCGGGGGTCACGATCACAAATGATCGAGACTGGTATCCCATGTCTTGTGACCACTTCTTTCAAGTACAGTCTTGCTAGTTTGTCCATAGGGTCAGTTTCCCTCATTGGTAAAAAGTGTGCAGACTTAGTGAGTCGGTCTACAATTTAGGAGTTAGGCCCATATGGTGTGTTTCCACTTTGCGTTCTTGGGAGTTTGGTGACAAAGTCCATAGTGATATTTTCCCATTTCCAATGAGGAATCGCTGGTTGTACCGAGTAAGCCAGATTGGTTTTTGGTGTTCGGGACTTTGACTCTAAAACACGACAAACACTTTCATACCATATGTGGCAATGGTCAGCTTTCCATGTTTAGGCCACCGTATAGTTGCTTTTAAGTCCTGGTACATTTTATCGGAACCCTGGTGAACAGAATATTTTGACTTGTGAGACTCATGCATAATTAGAGCCCTTAGGTCACGGTAGCGGGGCAACCAACTTTTGTTGTTTAGAAACATTGTCCCGTCCGCATGTGGTTCCAATTTCTCCTTCCTGGTGCTTTTTTTCGGGTCCTTTGAATTCCTTCTCAACCAACATACCTCCTACGCTTCGACTTGAGGTTTTCTGTTTTCTTGGCCTCAATATAAGCTCCAAAATCCCGCTTTGTGGAAGTCCAAACCGATAGTATAAACTAAGGGCCCAAACCCGTATGGCTTTTACCTTCGTTCCTTTCTGCTCAATGCATCGCCACTACATTTGCTTTTCTCACCTGGGTGAATAGCGGAATCACAATCATAATCACTAAGCAATTCCAACCAACGGCGCTGTCTCATGTTTAATTCCTTCTGATCGAGGATGTGTTGCAAACTTTTGTGGTCAGTGAACACGGTACACTTTGTCCCGTACAGAAGATGCCCTCCAATCAATGAGTTTTTTTTTTTAAGAAGGGAATATACTACTGGCGCACCTAACTCCAGGTCATGATGGTGTAAATTTTCTCATAATCTTTAGTTTTCGTGATGCATAAGCAATCACTTTTCTCTTTGCAATAGCACTGCACCTAACCCTTTGATTGAAGCCTCACAGTCAAGCGATAAAAGTCCTTCATTTCCCTTCGGGTAACGCTAGAATTGGTGCACTGCACAACTTTTGCTTTATCAACTGAAAAGCTGCCTCTGCCTTGTCACTCCATTCAAACTTGATCTTCTTTTGAGATCAGACTTGTGCCATTGGCTTGGCGATCATTTCACGAGAACCCCTTAATGAATCTACAGTAGTAGCCCTGCTAGGCCCAAAAAATTGATGAATCTCTGTTTGCAGATTTAGGAGATGCCCAATCTTGACAGATTCAATTTTGGCAGGATCCACATGTCATAACCCAGACGTCGATCACGTGACCAAGGAACTGTACTTTATGGAAATCCAGAATTTGCACTTAGAGAATTTGGCATATAACTGCTCCTTCTTAAGCAACTCCAAGATACCTTAAGGTGCTCTGCATGCTCGTTGCATTGTTCTTCGAGTAATCGCATATCGCAATAAAGACAATACAAATTTTATCCAAGGAAATGTGTTTCACACACCGATTCATGAAATCCATAAATACAGCAGTGTGCGTTAGTCAAACCAACGTGCATAACTTGAAACTCATAAATGTCCATATCGGTTCTGAATGCGCTCCTTTGGAATATCCTTCTTCACGAACCCTTAGTTGATGATAACCCGACCTCAGGTCGATCTTTGAGTAGATACTCGAACCTGTATTATGATCGAATACAAAGTCATCGATCCTGGAATGATAACGTTCTTTACCGTCAGCTTATTCAATTCCCGGTAATCAATGCACATCCGGAATGATCCATCTTTCTTCTTGACAAACAAGACCGGAGCTCCCCAAGGTGAGGAACTAGGTCTTATAAAGCCTTTGTCGTAAAGTTCTTTTCAATTGTCCGACAACTACCTCAACTCATATGGAGCCAGTCGATAAGGTGCTCATAGGAGTGCAACTACTGCGCAGCACCATGGTTATCAGATCGATTTGAAATTCCACTTGGCGGGTTGTGGATTACCCGCTAGTCCCTCGGAAAATACCTCAGAAATCTGAACTATTGGTACTTCTTCAAGTTGCTTCTCCTTCGACTTGTCTTCCGCCTTTTTCATAGTAACAGATCTGTGCTAGAAGATAGGACATCCCTCCAGCCAATACTTTGGTTTTGGTACCACGAGATGATGTTCAATCTGGACTCGTAACCATTAGTGGCTATCCGACCCCATGAAAAATTAAAGTCTTGTCTCCAAAGGGAACACGAACGAGTTTCTCATCATAGACGATTACGGCATGATATTTAGGCTAACCAGACTATACCGATAATGATAGTCAAATCTACCACATCTCTATGGGCATCAGAGGGTCGAAGTATAATGGATGATTTAGAAAGTTAGAGTGCAAAACCCCGTATAATTGGTATTAACCCCAATTATTCTACCGCCAGCATACTCAATATCATAACCATGATCTAATGTAGTCGGGATGATATGAATCAAAGAACTAAATGTAGTAGATATGAAACTTCTATTGGCACCACAGTTCAAATAGTATTGAAGCATGAACGGTTATTAGGAAGGAACATACCCGGACAACATTTGAGTTCGGTTAGTTCAGCAGAGCCCACAACATAAGCTCTATGCTACAGCATTGCCATTTTGCCACCCGATTCCGCTATTTCCATTCTTCAGCTTTAGGCAGTCACTCTTGTAGTGACCTTGCACTCCACACTCAAAGCAAGTGATGACTCGTGGATTTGTCCCTTGGGTCCTCTGGTGATTGTTGTTGTTGTTGTTGTTGTTAGCAGTAGGTCGAAACCTTACATCAGGGCCATGACCAAGCATTTAGGTCATTTGTGCACTTTTGAGTAACAGTGGCCCATCGTGTGAATAATTTACACTGGCACATAGAGGTTTGGTTTCCTCCATAAGGGATCTCAAATAAACGGATCTCAAATAAACCAAGAGGTTTGATATCAAGAATTGACAGCCTGGAAACGGATCTCAAACAAACCAAGCTGACAATGGGGAATGCTATTGTGAAGTTAGTCAAGAAAGTGAAGAAGTTGGAAGGGTTTTTGAAAAGGAGAAATGTGGTTTTATCAGACTCTGAAGAGGAAGAACCTGAGGCTCAGGGGAGGAAAAGTCAAGATGATCCTCTAGCTTCTTTGGTACAAAGCGACTGGTTTACTCCTTCCCTACAACAAAAAGTAAATTTTTATGGAGAACAGTAGGAAGACATAAGTCCCATTCCGTAGCTAAACTCTTGAAGCAGCCAAAACTCTCTCCAAGGTTGCCTCTCTAAAGCCAAAGTCCATTGATAAGGGAAGGAGATATAAGAGAAGAAAAGAGACTAAGGGAAAGAAGGTAGTCTCAAGCTTGGATTTTCAAGAAGAAGTTGATACTGGTGCTAAAGAAGTTAATACTGCTGAAGGAGTTAATACTGGCAGTATTAAACTTAGTATTGTTAGTGAACAAGTTAGTACTGTTGGTGCTAAAAGGTCTACTCCTTCTCTTGATAAAGGCCAAAGAGCAGGAAAAGCTCCAATGATCATTGAAGAAACTCCTAAGAAGTCAAAGGAATAAATTTTACAGGAGGAAGCTAGCCTTGCTGAAGCAATCAGATTGGATTCTTTATAGAAAGAAGAGGAGGCTAAAAAAATACACTTGGATTCACTCTTAGCTCAAAGAATTGCAGAAGAAGAAGAATTGAATGAGCAACAAAAGAAAAGAAGAGCTCAAGTTCAATTTGAAGCTCAACATTACACAGATGAAGATTGGGATTTAATTAGAGCAAAGATTAAAGCTAATGCAAAGTTGTCAAAAAGTATGCTAGGAAGTGACTTACAAGGAGAAGATTTTGCAAAGAAGATGGTTGATCTAGTAAATCAAAGGAAGAAATATTTTGCAGAGGAAAGAGCAAGAGCTAAAAGAAATAAGCCCATGACCCAATCACAACTGAAGACATATATGATGAATTATTTGAAGAATCAGGGGACATGGAAGTTATCTCAGCTGAAGAATTTGAGTTTTGAAGAAGTTAAGAAAGAATTTGATAAGCTAGTGAAACAGGTTGAATCTTTTGCACCAATAAACTTTGAAGCAACTAAAGCTAGTTTGAAAAGATTTGGTGAAGAGCTCCAGACAAAGACTACAAAAAGACTGAAAGATGATGAAGCAAAGGATGCTGAGCTAGCCAAAAAGTCTAGAAAGAGGAGAAAACAAATGGCAAGAAAAGGATTGCATACAGACCTTGATAAGGATGATTCTGAAGGTTCAGATGAAGTTAGTGAACAAGATGATTCTGTCTCAGGTACTAAAATTCCAATTAATCCTGTTCCTGTAGCTATGAAATCACCTAGTATAGCTACCTATAAGATCATCAAGCAAGGAGAAAAAGGAGTGTACCAAATAGTTAGGGAAGATGGAACTGATATAGTGTACATTAATTTTGGTGCTATGCTGAAGGATATATCTAGAGATGATCTTACTGAGTTATATAGGATTGTAATGAATAGATATGGGATGGATGGACCAGAGGATAAGCTAGAGAAGGTATTTTGGAAGTATTTAAAGAATATGTTTGAAGAACCTCTTAGTACAGATCCTATTTGGAGTTTGTTAAGTCAGCAAAGGATCATAAGTTGGAGATATTATGATACCTGTAGAGTACACTGTTTGAACTTGGAGTCAATGGATATATATATGTTAATTGAAAGAAAATATCCATTATCTGCTGAGATATGCAAAACTATGCTAAATAAGAAACTTCAAGGAGGAAAACCAGATGAGGATTGCTATAAAATGTTGAAAATGATGGAAAAGCAAGCTGGTATTAGGAAGTAGTGAAGTTTGAAGAGTTAGAAGTCTAGGATGGAGATAAGAAGGATAACACTTGGTGGAGGTGCTATGCACTAACACAACAAATGGTTATCAGTTCACCATGTCTAACCGACATAAGGACTGGCTAGTCCAGGAGCAAACGGCTCTTGGTAAAGACTTCTCAAATCCGTTCTATGGTTGACAACTTGCAAATAAGTTGTATGGTTTTCAACTCACCATATCTGTTTAAGTGAAGAGTTGGCTAGCCCACAAGTTTATGGTTTGTGGTAAAGGCTGTGGAAAAACCATAACTAGTCCATAAGATTATGGCTTATGGTAAAGACAAATTATAAATCCATATTAGATGGTTGACACTTTACCAAAAAGTGGATGGTATGTCAACTCACCAAGTTTCATGTACAAAGAGTTGACATGGTTATCAATCCACCATGGAATTTACCTTTTCTAGGTGCCAAAGGATTGACTAGCCCTGAGCAAACGGCTACAGGTAAAGGCATATCAAATCCGTTTATGGCTGTAATGGTTTGCCAAAAACCATATGGTATTCAACTCACCAATGTTTAATGTACTGAGAGTTGAAATGGTTTTCAGTCAACCATGGACATGCACCTTTCTGGTGGCCAAAGGACTGACTACTCCAGAGTGAATGGCTAACTGGTAAAGAGACATCAAATCCATTTAAAAAAATTTCAATGATTCACCTCTCACAGGAGTTAACACACCTGGAAGTGATGAGAATAGACTAAAACTATATGATTTGATGTACATATTGTCAATGTTGCTGATATGACGGATTGCTGAAGAAATTTGAAGAATAGTTGCTGCAAAGATTAAAAAGAGATGACTTGAAGCATTGCAGATCAAGAATAACTTGAAGAATTCTATTTACAACATCCTCTTCAGAAAAGCTTAAAGTATTTAAATTATAGATCAAGAATGTATTGAAGGAACTGAAGTTCACAAGTGGAAGATCAAAGTTTAGGAGAGGATTGTTGGGAAATAGATTGGTAAAGAGACGTAATACTGTTAGATAGACAGTTAAGTCTGTAGTAATGTTAGTTCTGGTAAGTACAGAGTTAATACTACTGGCAGTACTAAGTTATGTCTGGCAGTACTAAAAGTTAGAACTGTCGAGTAGCAGAACTAAGTTAGTACTGGTCATATTATTTAAGTTCTTTCATAAGTTAAGTCTTATTATGGCACAGAATAGGAATATTTAATCTTTAAGGATATGTTTAGAGAAGAATAGTCTTAGAAAGGATATGTATATCCTTTCACACACTGAACGTTAGTAAACCCATTAGGGTTTCCTTGGTGTATAAAAGGAACCCTAAGGCACAATGTTATGTACGTGATTGAAAAATATCAATAGAAGCATTAGAGCTTAATAGCAAATTAGTATTATCGTTTCTTCTTAATTCTTGTGTTAAGATTCCGCATTAACACTTGATATTCATAGTCAGTGTCTCTCACATAGTTGATTTGAATTTATTCAAGTTAGCTATCGTCTTACAAAAGGCTAATCAGATCCTATACCAAGGACCTACACTATTCCTCCTCTCAGCTATATCATTTTGCTGAGGAGTCCTGGCTACACTATATTCTCTCTTAATACCATTTTCTCTGCAAAAATCATCCATAACTTTGTTCTTAAACTCTGTTTCATTATCACTTCTGATTATTTTCACTTTCCTATCTACTAGGTTTTCTATTTCTTTGATAAAGTTCTTAAGGATCTCACTGGTTTCATCCTTAGTTGTTAAAAAGAAAACCCATGTAAACCTGTTATAATCATCAGTAACTACTAAGCAATACTTCTTATGCATTAAACTACTCACAAAAGTTGGACCAAACAGATCCATATGTAGCATAAACAAAGGCTTAGTAATTGGATTCAGAACCTTGGACTTACAAGAAGCTCTGTGTTGATTCCCTTTAAGACAAGCAACACAGGTTTGGTCATTTTCAAAACATTTTGTAGACAATCCTCTTACCAGATTATCCTTAACAAGCGTATTTATGTTCTTAAAATTAATGTGACCAAGCCTCCTATGCCAAAGCATTGATTCATCTGATGTAGCCTTTGCAACAAGAAGTATTTGACTTTCATCAGGCAACTTAAAATTAGGAGATAAGACAAGACATTCAGTGTCAGTAAAAAAGACATAGTTCTTTTTGTCACACATCTGTGAGACACTAAAAAGATTGAATTTTAACTCATTGACAAAGTATACATCTTCAAAATCAAGACTATCAGTTTTAAGTGTTCCTTTACCAGAAATTCTACCACCATGAGCTCCTCCTCCAAATGTAACATAACCTCCATCAAATTCCTTGAAATCTGAGAGATAAGCTATGTTCCCAGTCATGTGCCTTGAGCATCCACTGTCAACAAATCATGTATCATCTTGTTGTGGCTTGCCCTGCACATAAAAATAAGGAAATTAGATTCCTTTGGGGACCCAAGCCATCACTGACTTGGATCTGCCTCGTGCATCAATGTAATTATGTTTCTTGAAGGTGATTGATGCACTATTAGGTTTGGTAGGTCTCCAAACCCAACATGCTGAGGCCTTTACAGCATTTGCCTGATTAACCCTAACAGCATTAACAACTGCAGAATTTGGCCTAGCAGTTTTAACTGTTTTTGGCCTAGCAGTGTTAACTGCTTGTGCCTTGACAGTATTAACTTTTTGGGTAAACCTTTTGTTAGTTAATGTTGTTTTAGTTTGAAAGGGTCTTCTTACAGTTGATTGTGCTGTTTTTGAAAAACATGAAATTGGTTTAGCACTAAAAACTGTAGATTTGGGATGAGCAGTATTAACTGTCCTGGCAGTATTAAAAGTTTTTAGGCCAGTTTTCATTAAAACTGCTCTTGGAACCATGTTCCTTTGAGCATTAGGGTGAGTTCTATTGGTAGTATAGTTGTAGTTCACCCTTTTATATGTATTCCCATATACCATCCCTTCCCTTTGATGGTATTTGCACTGAGCATGTACATGATTAAAACTCCCACAAATAAAGCAAGCTTTGTTATACATCACAAAATCACTTCCTAGTTGATTGGACTTCTATCCATTCTAATTCCTTTAATTCCCCCTAGGAGTTTGTGATCTATACATCTCAGCATACCTAACTGACTTTTTAATTAGTTTTTCATGATTTTTAGGTTTGTCAGACTCTACCTTTTTATCAACAGGAAAAACAGTTTCTTTATCAACATTAAGTGATGACTCAACAAAGCTACTTGTGTCTTTTGATACTTGTTCTTTTACCAAAGAGTTATCAGAATTTTCCTTAGAATCATCTGATTTCTTATCACAAACTATGTTAGACTCTTGCTTACTATTCTCAGGACCATACCCTTTGAATTCAGGCTCTTTGAATTCATCAAGACCAGAATAAGACAGATCAAGCTTTTTAGGTCTATTATAGATTAAAGGATGAGGTGGAGGAACAACACTATACCCCAAACCCTTTTTACTTTTGTCAGTTATCTGACTCCCTAACAACTGATCTAAATCTTTTGAGGCCTTATCAAATTTCTTAATTTTAAATTCAATGCCCTCTTTTTCTTGCTTAACTTTTTCAAACTCACTTTTAAGCACATTTATTTCATAGTCTTTGCAAGCTACTTCTCTTTTAAGAACTGCAACTTCCTCACTAAAGAGAACCTCATTCTTTCTATAAGTGATAAGTTATTCTTCTAGAGTTACTAAATCTCTTTTATATGTAGTTGTTGTAAATTCAGTTTGATTAAGCTTAACAATCAAATCATCACACTGTTTCTTAAGAGTTTCAAAGTTTTTTAGACAAGTTTTAAAGCAAGTTTTATCATTGTATACCTCTGAGTCTGAAAATGCCATTAGAGCCATGTTTGTCTAAACTTGTTCTTCTGCCATATCACTCCAGTCAAAGCCTACACCATCTATAGCCAACATTGCCTTTGAAGATGTGTCTTCATTGTTTCCTTGCTTCCTGGTGTTGTCTTGATTTCTGAACTGACCTTCCTTGCTTCTTGGTGCTCTACACTCCCTGGCAAAGTGTCCCAACTTATGACAGTTGTAACACTCCACCTTGGATTTATCATATCTAGCAGTGTCATTAGCATTAATGAAAATCTTCTTTCTTGTCCTCTGATAGTACTTGTTTGCCCTCACACTTAGCAAAGAGAGCTGCCACTTCAAATCCATTGCTTCCAAATCATCTTCTTGAATTTGCTCTAAGTCCTGGTGTAGGACATTAGAACCATTAGGATTTTCAACCATGAAAGCATACACCGTATTATCACTGATGCTAACAGTACTAACTTGTGGACTAGCAGCATTAACATTAGGGCTAGTAGTACTAACTTGTGGACTAGCAGTGTTAGCATCATTGGTACTGCTAGTACTTAGAGCAGTCATGAAGGCCAAGTTTTGAGCACCACTACTTGCACCAACAAATTTCTTTACCTTTTGTTTAACAATTTTGAAGTTGTTGTACAAATCATCTATGCTTATAGTTTCAATTAGGCTTTTATCCACACAAACTACATGAGTGTTCCACTCAGGTGGTAAGCTGCTCAAAATTTTTGTGCTTTTTAAGTTCTTCGTTGGGCAATGAAACCCTAAAATAGCAAGCCTACTGACTATCTTCTGAAGCCTATTAAAGATAGAGTCAAGAGACTCTACACTTAATGCAATAAAATTTTTGTACTGTTGCTTCAAAGGTGTCTTCTGAGTTTTCTTTGTAGCTGCATTACCTCCAAATCGTGTTTCAATTGCAGTAAACATTGATTTAGCATCAGGATACTGACTGAATGTAAGTTGATGCTCATTGGGAAGAGCCATGAGTAGCAAACTCCTAGCCTTCACATCATTCTTTTTATTTGTCTTCTCTTCAGCAGTTATAGGTATAAACATCTTAGTAACTGAAGTACCATTCTCATGTGCTGTTTGTGGTACTGACACCCATGAATCACCATTTTCTATCACCTCCCAGAGTGCATAGTCTTGGATCTGGAAGTACTTCTTAATCCTTATAACCCACCTCTCATACTCATCCAGTTTGAGTATGGGAAGCTTTGCAGTAGTACCACTATTTGTAGATTCAAACTCCATGTCTTCTAGATCAAAGTTTCTCAAAGCAAAGCTTTGATACCACTTGTTGATCCCAATCCTAGATCAATTCCTTAGGTTGTCTAAGGTTAAATTACCTTGGATAAATCCAAAATAACTTGTTGTAGAAACTTTGTATGTATACTAAAGTGTATGTGGAATCTACACCTTAATACCTAGAAGTATTATGAATAAAACAGTAATCTTGAATAAACAAAGATATAACCAAATGCTCTAATATTATTAGATCAATAATATGAGTAATCTTTACTTAGTACTAGGGTTTACAACCTTAAAGCTTTTTTTAATCGACTTGACAACTATGAAAACTTATATGCAAAACTGATATCTTAACTAATGCCCTAGAGCCTCCTTTTATAGACTAAGGAGTCCTAGTCAGCTTACAATACATTCCTAAGATAATCTAATCTTTTTCTACAACATAAACCTATATTTTAAAATAAATTACATTATGTATATCTTGTACATAAATATCTCAATACTTATCTTCTAAGTATATTGTTCTCCTAAACAATCTTTATCTATTTATTCGTCTTTATCCTCTTGAAAGATTAGATAAAACCTCATCATCCGAAACCTTGCAACTATAGAAAAGGAGAAGAAAGAAAAGAAAAAAGAGGGAAAAAGGAAAAGAAATTAGTAGGGAGAAAAAACCGACACCCCACGTATTATATGATAAGAAAGAAAAGAAAGAAGAGGAAAGAAGTCCCCATTAGAAGAAGAAACGAAGAAGTATAGAAGAAGAAGACGAAAGAAATTTTAGAAGAAGAAGGGAGGAGAAGAAAAATTTAGAAAAGAAAGAAAGTCTTCAAGAAAATTGTAATCCAACAGTTGTAGCTCTTTTTCACAGCAGAACTTACTAAAACATAAGGCTGTAGTAACATTTGTACTAGACAGTTACTAATATATAATAACTGTAGTAACTTGTACTAGCAGTCTTAAAGTTTATACTAGCTTAGCACTAATTACTTTAGCTTTATTTTAGTCTTTAAACACTGAGCCGTCTCAAACTTCAACTATAAAACAGTAATTTATGCTATCTGTACTAAAATATCAATAACTAGTAGTAACTAGCAATGGTGAACATTGTATACTACGTACTATATACTTTGCATAATGTAATTATGTACCTAAGCAGTAGTAACTTCTAAGAATCCTTGAAGTCTTTTAAGTCCCAACAAAGTTTAATTGCATTAGGGCATGTATCTCGAACATAAGTAACTCCTGAATTCGTTTGGCATGCTTACAGGCAAAGTCTAACGCATTATCTAAAGGCTGTTTTGCTTTAGCTTGTTTGACTATTCCCCGAATAATATTAGCTTGTTCCGGAGTGTAGTTAAGGTAGTCTATGTGAGCTTCCCTATTTTGCAATAACCTAGAAGCTTAAGGATCTAAGTCTAGCTTGAACATGCCTGGAAAAATAATGGTGGCAGATGGTATTTGTGCAGCACTATCAATAATTTCTTTCTCTTTTAGTTTTCGTAAATTGTTTTTCAAAGATGTGATCATAAAAACCTTGTCTTGAATTTGAGCTTTTAAATCCTCATTTTCAACAGATTTTAAGTTCAGTTTGTCAATTAAAGAGTCACTCTATTCTTTAGTACGAACACGTGTATGTTTGATTGAGTCAAACTGATCTTTAAAAACCTGTTTCACATGATTAATTTCTTTATAAAGATGCTCGTTTTCCAAAATCAATTTTGCCACACTATTTTCCAGTTCCACATTTATGGTCTCAATTTCACTTTTATCATAGGTGACATTCTCTTCCTTGGACTTATCTCTTATTTATTTTATGATTTCCTTGAACTTATAAATGGTAGTGTCTTTGTCTTAAAGCTGAGCTTTCAAATCATTATTTTCAAAATATTCTGGAATTTCAAGAGCATTTTGATTATCACAAGGTTTATCCTTTTGAAAAATTTCTTCATTAAGTTGTATTGACAATTCAAGAGAAATACAATGTTTTTCAAGTTGTGAGTAACTTTTCAAAAGATCATTATGCGCATTTTGTGTTTTCGAAAGCTCAACATCAAGATTGAAACACTTCTCACAAGATTCACTTCTTTGCATTTCCACATTCACAGATTCACCATTCAAAGACATAGAATTCATCACAGTCAGAAGAACATCTTGAGACATGATTTTTTGTAAGAGTCGATCATTTTCCAAAAAGAGTTCTTTCTTAGCAATGTCAGAACATTGTTTGTCAACTAAACATTGTTGAACAGCAGCTTCCATTTGGTCAAAAACTGTTTGTACTTCCATTATTTCATTTAGAAGGTCTTTATCAAACATACTGAAGATGTATGTTAAAGATTTTAGAAATGGAATAATTTCATTGTTAAAAACAGCTTTAGTATGTTCAAACCCCCATTCACCTTATGTAAGAGCATCAGGTGTAGTCCTTTTCTTCACCACTTTGTCAAACTTGGCAAGGTGGAATTTAAGCTTTTAAGGCTTTCATTCACCAAGCTTACCTTATGAAGTTCCTTGGGAGCTTCCATTTTGACGGGTGATGCATCAGAAGATTCAGTGGAAGGGTTTAACATATGATACCAGAAAGCTTGTTCAACCAACAATTCTTGTTGTGGAACAAAGCGTTTTCCAAAATCCTTAGATAGTTGATTTAATTTTACATAATCAACAGGTTTATAAGAAATTGTTTGTTTAATAGCCTCTGGATCCTTTTCTTTTTCAGACATTTTTGATCGACTTACTTCTTCCAAAATCAATGTCTCTTCATCATCAATCACATGCATAGCAACATGTTTATCAGAAATAACAATACCATCATACAAGGTTGGTTTTATCCGCTGAGCTTTCTTGAGATAAAACAGATTTTGATAACCTAAAGCTTGTTTGTAAGCATTATCATAAAAAACTTGTAGTTTTGTTAACATGTGCAATGTTTGAGCAGATTGACCCACTTTATAAATAATATTATCAAGTTCCTTTATCTTCTTTTCCAAATCAATTTCTGTTTCCATATTTTTATTTCTTTTCTGCGATTCATTTTTTGAAAACATAAAGGTTTGCAATAGAGAATACTTTTCTTTGACTTTGTTTAGAAAGTTTTGCTTAAGTGAGTCAATTATTACGTTAGATGCAAGGATTCTCTTTAATCATATCATCCATTTGAGAATCTATCATTTTTTCACGATTGCTTAAATTGATATTAAGCCGTTGTTCAAAAGTTTTGACTCGTTCTTTATATCTCTCAAGCTTAGTGGTTACTGATTCATGATACTGACCTTTATTATCCTTTTCCCAATTATTTACATGATTAATCATTTGTTCTGACATTTTTTCAATCACAGATAAAATTATTGAATCTTGTTGTGCCTGCAAATTAGTATCTTGAACAGATGCCTGTTGTGTTACTTGCAAATATTGAGAATACAGAATGATATTTCTATCACTTGTTATCTCATTATTTGTAAAATCACAACTTGTGATTGTTCAAAATCCTGCATTGCATGCACACTTTGATTTTCTATATCATTAAGATAGGTTTCAGAATGAGGTACCTCTGAGATAACATCAGAACCATAGTTGGAAATATTAGCCATAAGAACCACTTTTGCATTTGAGACATCATCACAGTCAAAATCATAAGTGTCAAGATTCTTAGTCTGGAAAGCAGCATTGTTTGGAATGATTGTCTGAACAGCTTGACCATCTAGAATCCTTGGATCTGTAAGAAATGCGAGTTGCTCTTCATCCAAAATTTGTCCAGCTTCCTGAGCTTCAGCCAACATTGCTTTATACTTAAACCATGCTGCATTCCTTGGTCTCGCTATAGCTGTAGTGCATTTCTATGCCATATTGTCCTTAATTGACAGTTGTAGTATTTAACAACCCTTGCCTGTCCACTTGCATTGTTTCCCCCAGAACTAGTAGCATTACCCTTATAACTAGTACCATAATAACTTTGCCCTTGTCTCCCCTGAACTTGTTGTACTGTGACCCTGCCATTTTGAATAGTGTCTTAGTTTCTCAGATTAAAGGAAGTTCTAAGTTGATTATTGGTTGAAGGGAACCTTGAAGAATCTACAACTATTAGAAAAGCCATTGCCTTATTAAGACAAGCAATAGGATCATCTCCTAGAGAAAATACAAGAACAGAAAGACCTGAGTCCACAAAAGGTAACTTAGTCATCGGTTGTGTAGAAGCTTGAGGTGTTTGATAAGCAATTTGTGGAATAGATGAGGTTTGATGATTCATTTGAGACTGATATGGATGTGATGGTGGAACAGATGAATGATTGAATTTAGGTTGTGATGGATAAGTAGATGAGTAGTGTTGTGTGGGATGAATCGATCCATATTAAGGAGATTGAGATGATGAACACTGAGATGGATGAGGATAAGGTTGTGAAAACTGTTGTTGAAACTGAGGATTGTTGTATAATGACTGATAAGTGTTGAAGTGAGGTGGTGTCATCTGATGATTCGCAACTAGTGCAAGTGGATCTGGATTGCGTTCACGCATAAGACGGACTTCATTTGCATGGAGACCGTGTTGTTGAAGATATGCATGAAGATGATCAAAGTTGGTAGTATGCAAATCTTTTACAAGCTTGACATCAGTCACAAACTTACTCCATTCAGGTGGGAGACTATTTAAGAACTTGGTATTGATTTAAAATTGCTCCAATTTCATGTTGTAGATGTATATGTCATTGATTAACTGAGTAAATCTCAAGTAATACTGATGAAGTGATTCCCCCTTGATGTGAGCAAACTTATCAAACGCATCTTAAAGTTTACACTCCCTTTCCTATTTTGTCAATGAAGTACCTTGCATTATAAGTTAAAATCTTTCCCATAGATCCTTGGCAACTCTGTGATGATTCACAAGTGAATAGATATCAGTTGGTAGACCTTGAATAATGATATTAGTTGCCTTCATATCACAATCAGCTTGAATTTTCTCTGTAGCAGACAATTCAGCATATTTCTTTGTTCTGATCACCCCATTTTCTTCAATCGTAGGCCAAATGAGTGGACCATGTTCAACTGATTCAAGTATCATTCTTCCATGCTCTTTGTTTTGCATGTATAGTTCCATTATACTTTTCCAAGAATCATACAGGTCTTTGTCCAACATTGGTGGACGATTGTCAGCACCAGAGAGTATCATGTACTCAGCAAGAGTATTTCTTTGTCCATTTAGAATCATTGAATCCATGGTGATTTGATGTTATTAGATTACTTGTTGATCGGACAGTGATAAGAAGTAATTGTGTTAAAGTGAGTTGGTTTTAAGTGTTTTAAGTCTTAAGGATACACAGGATTTTACCATTCTTGATTAAACTGGAAAATAACGTTTCACGGGATTTTACAAATCAAAAAAATAAACTGTATAATTCAAAGTAAGGTTAATTCGCCTCTGAAAAAGAAATTAATTCGCCTTTAAAGTATGGATTAAATCTCCTTTCAAGTAAGTGGATTAAATCGCCTTAAAAAGAAAAATTAATTCGCCTTAGAGAAATCCTTAATTCGCCTTGCAAAGAAACCTTAATTCGCCTTGAAGAAAGCCTTAATTTGCCTTGCAAAGAAATCTTAATTCACCTTGAATAAGAACGTTAATTCGCCTTGGAGAATAAAGATTAATTCGCCTTGGAAACAAAATTAATTCGCCTTGGGAAGAAAAAATAATTCGCCTTCTATAGAGAATTGAATTTTCCTCCAATATAAGAGATTAATTCGCCTTCTACTAAAAATATTAATTCACCTTCAACAGTTGAAATGCTAATTTGCCTTGGGAAGAGAATTACTAATTCGCCTTAAGAAGAAAAATTAATTTGCCTTTGGAAAAAATTACTAATTCGCCTTCAAAGATAAAACTAATTTGCCTTCAAGAGTAAAACTAATTCGCCTTCAAGAGTAAACCTAATTCGCCTCCTGCAAAAACGAACTTCAACTTTTCCAAAACACTAAAAGACTCACTTTTTGACGTTTTTACCCAAAATTTCTTGTACAACTAGTAATACTAAGCCTATAAGTACCTTAAAAATGCAAACTTTATGGTTTTTAAGATAAAAAATTTGAAATCAAAATTTGTACTTTTATAAGCTCTTCGAACCAAAAACGTGCACAAAAATAAAGATTTCTTGTATCTAAGCTTGTACACCTTGTATAACTAAGATACTAGATCAGATATACCTAGGTATAAGATCTTTTAGTGTAAGTAAAAGCTTTGACATAAAAAAATTCGAATAGAACGAGTAGAAAACAAGGAAAAAAACAAACACAACACAAACAATATTACCTCATGGCTCTTGATATCAATTGTTGAATACTTGTAATCTATAACGTACAAAGAATTAGGAAGAAATCTAGAGAGAAAGAGGTTGGGAGGATGTTTCTAGAGAGAAAAAGATAAACAAGAAAATGCCCACTTAGATTATGAGAAAAACAACCAACCAACACCCTCTCCACACATGGAGAGGGTATTTATACTTCCTATAGGCCGGCCATGGGCTTGTCCATGGGCTTACTCCTAAGCTAGCCTATTTAGGTTCCAAATATTACTATACGAGCTATCTAACGATATAATGAAAGTGACCGATACTTTTCGTAATCCTAACAAGAACCACAAAAGTTTTACAAAAAATTATCTACGCAATGATGTATCATGTATACTTGTGGATGCATATAAGAGAGAGAAGTTAAAAGTAACTTTGAGAATTCCATTAACTTTATGACACATCATTTTGTAAAACACTTTGTATGAATTCTTTTGTGTTTCTAGCAATTCTCCTCATTGCTAGGCCTCAACAACCCATGTATAACATCTAATGCACGGTGGTACATGTGTGGGTCCAATGACGGAGCTACAATTTTTTTCAGAGAGGGCCAAATGTACATAAACTCATTTTGGGAGGGCCAAAGTAGTAAAATGGTATATTTAATCAATAGACTGAATCAAAATAGTCAAACTTTTTAGCGTAACATTCAAAAGTGTGGGAGGGCCACTGCCCTTCTTGATCCTCACGTGGCTCCGTCACTGGGTAGGTCAACCTGTCCAATGAACCATAAATCATAAAGACAAGAAAAAATAAATGTAAATAAAATGATTATCTAACCATGAAATATAAAACGAGCCTTACCAGTGTGGGACAACAGTAAAACCTTCTGTGTGGGTTGCGATTGGTCAAGAATTTCGAATGCAAGCTTGCTTACAACAACCACAAATAACCATCTTTTCTAGTTTGAAGTGTGTTCTTAGTGTGTCTTTTGTGTTTGACTTAAATGTGCGGTAGTGATTATACGACATAATTTTCTATTGCAAAGTTCGTCCTTGTAAATTAAGGTTTCTTGGGAATATAAATGCAAATGTAATTGCGGGAACAATGAAAGGATAAAAGTACCCTCACGTAAATGCACGTTGGTAAAAAGGATGTAGTGTTTAATTATTCTCTAGTTGAGGTCACCTCCCTTGTTTAATCCTTCTCTTGATGACATTTTAAATGGGGATTTTGAGTTTCTCGACAATAAGCTGGTAACAAAGCTTTTTGCATGCAGTATATTCATGACGAGGATCTTTTTCCTTTGCTTTTAAAGATGTCATTCTGTTAGCCTTAAAATATGGTGACAAACACGGAATTACATTAGTTTATTTATAGCGTGACACATAGGGACTAATAATGACAAGCTACGATAGTTGTGTGTCACTAGGACTATAAATACCCCCTCCATACTTCCATGGAGGGGTGAAGCTCACATTTGTAAAAGTGTGTGTGTGTGTTTTCTCTCAAGCACACACACAACTTCCCATCTCTTATCTTTTCTCTCTAATAAACATGGATCAATTTCTTTTCCATTTTACCATACCTCCGGATCTCGTGTTATAAGGGTGAATCTAATGTTAACAATTGGCACCAGAGCATAGGGGGAATCCGTGTTGTTTATCTACTGATCTTGTGGCTAAACAAGATCAAATTCGTGGCTTGGTTTGTTTATTTTTTTGGTTCGAAAAAATAGCAAGAAAAATCAAGATTTGATCTTTGTTTGTGGTTAAAAGTGTTAAAGATTTGTACTTTCGGGCTTAGATCTATCCCTTGCATCATTACTAGGTGGTTTTAACATCATTTCGTGGCTTTCAAGAATGGTTGATGATTTTTTTCTTGGCTGCGTTTTGACTAACTGAAGGGGTGTTCTTCATTGCGTTTTGCTTATTGAAGACTGCGTTTTGGTCATTGCGTTTTGCTTATTGAAGACTGCGTTTTGGTCATTGCGTTTTGCTCTCATTGCGTTTTGGTCATTGCGTTTTGCTTATTGAAGACTGCGTTTTGGTCACTGCGTTTTGCTCTCATTGCGTTTTGGTCATTGCGTTTTGCCTCAAGACTGCGTTTTGGTCATTGCGTTTTGCCTCAAGACTGCGTTTTGTTCATTGCGTTTTGTCTCAAGGTTGCGTTTTGCTCATTGCGTTTTGCCTAATTGAAGACCCTTATTGCGTTTTGCCTAGGGGAGACTCTGTCCATTTCATTTCTTGGTTGCGTTTTGTCTCAAGAATTGACTGCGTTTTGTCTAAAGACACTGCGTTTTGTCCATTGAAAACCCTTGTTTTGAAAACCTAAGGTCGATCCGCGCATCAGGTGGGCATGTGACCGACTTTGGGCATATGACCGAATTTGGGAATATTATAATCAAAACAAGAACAACAAACAAACACCACAATCAAGAATCGAGACTCATAAGACACAATCAACCATAACAACACACCACACAAACAACAACACTTAATCCCAAAACGATCCTGAAAAGATTCACTTAAATGACAAAATGGCTAGAGATTTGGATTACGATGACATGTGATCACGAAGTTGATTTGGTATCCCTTATTTGCAATTGAAGTTGGATTTCACAAAGGCGATCAAAATCTATTCATCAATCGTGACTTTCTTCTATTTCTAATCGATTGATGACTTGCTTGAACGTATACATTTATGATTAAGACTTGGATTATCTAGTTTCCAGCGGTCAAGGGGTGGTTGGATGAAGACCTGGACAACTATCACTTAAAGGAGTTACGTTGTAGTACTCAGTGTCACACGCAGATGTCGATGTGGATAATTTCAAGAGGTGTTGTACTTCTTATACTTTTGATGGAGTATAAGGTACTTAGAGATTTTCTTCTGCACCGTTCTTCAATCAACAAGTGAAAAGATTAAGTTAACAAACTTTCAGGGATTTTTACTCAGTTTCAAGTTTGATATATCGGGGGACTTTAACTTCATATGTAGATCAGACAATAAGCCTACAGATTACGAGGGTTGGTAAGTTAGCAGGGAGATTTAAGGCTTTGTGATTGTAATCAGCACTTGGGTATTTTTGTGCTATTCAAAGGGAGAAGTTTCTTCACGTAAGTTAGCCAGAGAGTATAAAGGTTGAGATGTAATCAGCACTTCTCACGGGCATTTTTATGCTATTCCAAGACAACGATACTTCACAGTATAAGCAAAATCTTCAAAGTTCTTTAACGACATTCATATACAAGAACTTAATTTGTGCTTATGACTAGAACTTCTCGAGTATATGGACGTACACGACAATGATGCTTCCGAGAGTTCGCAACCATCATGGGGGAAAATGTGTACATCTGGGACTTAATTGACTTTGATGTTACCATATCAACTTCCAGGGGGAAGTTTGTTAGCCCTAAAAAATGTTTAGTATGGTTTGTGAAGTATTATGCAAACATGAGAAGAACAGTTGTTGATTTCTCGCATGCACCCCCGAACGAATATTCACCAAGCCCTAATGACAAGAAGCAGTGGTATAGTTGGTGTGGTTTGACTTCTACAAAATTCCGCTGTGCACGTTAATGACAGGTAGAAGATTGTTCAAGCTACATCAAAGTTTTAGAATCTGCTTAAGATAGGGATGTTGGTTTGGGGGGAAGCCGATTCAGAAACTTCGCCAAAAAGGAGTCTATGAAGAAAGCTTTTCAAGACATGCTGCATGGATTGGGGGGAAGTTAATCCAACTCATGCATACTAACAAAGTTTTTAACTGTTTTTTGGCCTAGCCTGTGTTAACAGCTGTCCCTTGTCATGAATAACATTATGTGTAAACCATTTGTTAGATAATGTTTTAGTAGATTGAAGGGTCTCTACATTGATTGTGCTGTTTTTTTTAAAAACATGAAAACTGGTTTAAGCACTAAAACATAGATTTGGGATGAGCAGTATTAACTGGCCTGGCAGTTATACAAAAGTTTTTAGGCCAGTTTACGATATAAAACTTGCTGCTGGACCCATGTTCTCTTGAGCATTTTGTGGTGCGTTCTAATTGTAGTATAGTTTGTAGTTCAACCCTTTTTATATGTTATATCCCATATACCATGCCTTTCCCTTTGATGGTTTTTTTGTATGAGCCTGTACAAATGATTAAAACTCCTCCTCACAAGTAAAGCAAGCTTGTTATAACATCACAAAATCACTTCCTATCTTAATTGTACTTCAGCCAGTTCCAATTCCTTTGATTCCCCCTATGAGTTTGTGATCTATACATCACTATACCTAACATGACTTTTTAACGTTTTTTCATGAACTTTAGGTTTGAACAGACTTCTAACCTTATTTTTATCAACAAGAAAAAATAGTTTCTATAATCCACATAAGTGAAGACTCAACAAAAGCTACTTGTGTCATGTGATACTTTTTTTTTAACCAAAGAGTTATCCGAACATTCTTAGACTCATCGATTTCTTACACAAAAACATTTAAACGTCCTTTCATTACTATCCTGAAGTACCATACCCTTTGAATTCTAGGCTCTTTGATTTCATCAAACTAGAATAAGATAGTCTCAAAGCTATTAGGTATATTATAGATTAAAGAATTAGGTAAGGAACTGCACTATACCCAACCTTTTTACTACTTGTCATTATCTGACTCCCTACCAACTTATCTAAATCTTTTTGAGCCATTATCAAAATTTCATCAATTTAAATTCAATGCCTTCTTTCTTGCTTCACTTTTTCAAACTCACTTTTAAGCACATTTACATTTCATAGGTCTTTGCAAGCTACTTCTCTTTTAAGACCACTACTTCTTCACTAAAGAGAAACCTCATTTCGTTCCTATAAGTGAATAATTGTTCTCTAGAGTTTGCTAAAACAACTTTATATATGTAGTTGCTGTAAAATTCAGTTTTGATTAAGGAGTTTTAACACAATCAAATCTTCACACTATTTCTTAAGCAGTTTCAAATTTTTTAGACAAGTTTATAGAGCAAGTATATATCGAGTGTATACCTCCTGATCTGAATGTCATTAGAGCCATGTTTGTCTGAACCTTGTTTCATTGCGCCATAATCACTTTAGTCAAAAGCCTACACCATTATAGCCAACATTGCCTTTGAAGATTGTTTCTTCATTGTTTCCCTCTTCCTGGTGTTGCTTCTGATTTTTCTGAACTGACCTTCTTTGCTTCTTGGTGCTCTACACTCCCTTGCAAAGTATCCCATCTTATGACAGTTGAAACACTCTACCTTGGATTTATCATACCTAACAGTATCATTAGCATTAATGAAAATCTTTTTGCCTGTCCTTTGATAGTACCTCTTTGCCCTTATAATTAGTAGAGAGAGTTGCCACTTCAAATCTATTGCTTCCAGATCATCTTCATGAATTTGCTCTAAGTCTTGATGTAGAAGATTAGAACCATTTGTATTTTCAACCATTAAAGCATACACAGCATTATCACTGAAGCTAGAAGTACTAACTTGAGGACTAGCAGTATTAACATTAGGGCTAGCAGTACTAACTTGTGGACGCTAGCAATGTAGCATCATTAGTACCGCTAGTAGCTTTGAGCAAGTCATAAAGGCCAATTGTTGAGCACCACTACTTGCACCAACAGATTTCTTCACCTTTTGTTCAACAATTTTGAAGTTGTTGTACAGATCATCAATGCTCATTATATCAACTTTAGGCTTATTCATCCAAACAACAACATGAGTGTTCCACTCAGGGGGCAAGCTGCTCAAAAATTTTGAATTTAAGTCTTCTTGAGCGATGACTACACCCAAGATTGCAAGCCTACTGACAATCTTCTGAAGCCTATTAAAGATGGAGTCAAGAGACTCTGCACTTGTTGCACTGAAATTTTCATAAAGTTGCTTCAAAAGCGTCTTCTGAGTTTTCCTAGTTGCTTCATTACCCCCAAATCGTGTTTCAATGGCGGTAAACATTGATTTAGCATTAGGGTACTTCCTGACTGAATGGAGTTGATGTTCATTGGGAAGGGCCATGAGTAGCAAGCTTCTGGCCTTCAAATCATTTTTCTTATTTGTCTTTTCTTTAGCAGTTACAGGCACGGACATCTTTGTAACTGAAGTAACCACTCCGCTATGGGGGCCGATTAAGATACAGACAAGAAACCCAGAAATTACATTCTCATATGACATCCCATAGAGGCATAGATCTTGTATTTGAAAGTACTATGCTAAATACTAATCACACTCCCATCACAAACCACCTAGTTTGATAAGGGAAGCTTTGCAGAGTGCCCAATATTTCAGATCAAACTCCATGTCTTCTATATCAAAAGTTTCTCAAAGCAAAGCTCTGATACCTACTTTTGATCTCAATCCTAGAACGCTTCCCATAGTTTTCAAAGATAAATTACCTTGGATAAATTCCCCAAAATAAAATGTTGTAGAAACTTTGTATGTGTAAACTAAAGTAGTTATGCGGAATCTATACCTTAATATCTAGAAGTATAATGAATAAAACATAATTCTGAATAAAACAAAGATTTATAACCAACGCACCAATATAATAATGATCAATAATTATAACGATACTCTCACTAGTACTAGGGTTTACAACCTTGAAACTTTTTTGAATCGACTCGACAACTATGAACGTATAAAACTTGATATCTCAACTAATATCCTAAGGCCTCCTTTTATAGACTAAGGAGTCCTAGTCGGATTATAATATATTCCTAAGATATCATAATCTTTTCTAAACATAAGTAATCTCTTAAACAAATACATTATGTATATCTTGTACAAAAATATCTCAATACGTATCTTCACAAGTATTCTTGTTCTCCAAACAATCTTTATCTCTTTAAACCGTCTTTATCCTCTTGGCAGTAGTAAGTCTTCTAGCAGTTGTAATCCAGCAGCATTAACTTTTTAGCCAGCAGTACTAATAAACATAAGCAGTAGTAACATTAGTACTAGCAGTACTAATATATACTCACAGTAGTAACATGTACTAGCAGTCTTAACATTACTACTAGCAGCACTAACTACTTAGCTTATATTTTAGTCTTTAACTCTAAGCAGTCTTAACTTCAACTAACAGCAGTAACTTTATACTAACAGTACTAAATTATTATAACAGCAGTAACTAGCAGTGGTAACTTTATACTACTAGTACTAACTACTTAACATAATTTCAATTATGTACCTGAGCAGTGCGCACTCTAAGGAATTCACCCCTTTACGCCGTATTGACCTCATTCAATACGGCGTATCCACTCAATTTTAGAGACTATAAATAGAAGACTCAAAATGAGTTTTCAGTGTGCAAAATCATATTCTTTATACCATAAACTCAAAAGTAGATTTTCTGAAGTGAAAAGGAGCAGCCAAGGTCCAAGCTCTCAACCTAATTCCATAGAAGACAACCGGTGTAATTCCTATACTCTTGTAATCATATTAATTTTTGTTTATCGTTCGGTAAAACTTTAGTTTACCTTGGTTATTTTGATCACACTTGTATTATTTTTTACTATTTTATAAGGCTATATACCCTTGGGTATTAGCCAACTTAATAAAGATTATAAAGTTTATTTGTTTAATCTCGATTGCTTAATTTAACAATGATAGTTTAATTATGTTTATCACCTCAATACTTGACTATATACTTGATATGAGACCAAATCATTCAACTGGGTCTAGTGATACAGACCAAGTAATCTAGATGACTGGATAGCCTCCATATCGTTTTTTATATATACTGGACCAATAATCATCACAAATATTGCCTTGTCTTTGCCTTTTGTTAATGAGTCATAGTTGGACCGGCAGGTGACCTGTATGTTTCAACAAGTATGTTCTTAATTAATTGGTAAAGATTTGGACAGTGAACTACCAGTATATAAAATGTCATCAAGCAGTAAGTGTGTAAAGTCCTGATGGGCTAGGGTTTAACAATATCACCATTGCTTTAATCCCTAAGATAGATTATAATTAAACTAAAAGGATGCTTTATGCGGATGCGTTATTTGTGATAGGATTCAACGTGTCTAGGTCTTAGGATAATGTCCCGCCTAAGTCTTAAGAGTGGTATGCCGCCTCGAGATAAGCACTCATTTTACTAAATAAACAAACCAGCATTTAATCAGATTTAATATGGCTAATACAGTTTTTCTATCCATTTGGAGCTATTAACAGCACTTTTAATTTTTGATTATCTTCTAGCGTGATATTATGTATCTGAATTGATTTTAGTCACCATAAAACCTGTGCCAGTCTCTCAGGCTAAACCCCCCCCCTTATAATTAGAACTAGGTTTAGCATAGGTTTAACAAGTAATTAGAATTAACTAGTCTAATTAGATTAACTAAAATACTTATAGAATATAAGGTTAACTTCATCGCTCTTAGTGTTCGACACCTTACTTACCACGAAACTCCATCTTGATCGGGTATACTGCCCGTTAAAGTGTTGTTTTAGGATAAGTCGGCTAAATATAAATTTAAAACTTGGTAATCAATTAATTTAACCTATACAAAAACACATCAGATGAGCTTGTTAAGAGCTTTGAGAAAAAACTAGCCATAAGAATATTAAATTTGGTATAGATGTCTAGGGAATACGCGAGTGTTGTAGAAAAGATAACTACCATAACAACTGTCTTCATACTACCATACCCCCCAAAATGCGTTGATCCCTACTTAAGAAACTTCAATTGCATTTTATAACTCATATGGGCCTTGTAAAAGTCTCTACTACCTTACTTGTGCATTGCCTTAACGGAATATTAAATAGACGGCGGGTTCGTGTAATTAGTTCATGACTTAGGAAATACTTACATAGATCATTACGAGTGTGACAAAGCAATGGGATTAGGAGAAACAATCTAAGGAGTAGTACATGATTTGCAAAGTGACGGTATCAAGGATTTTGTGACGGTGTCAGAACGTAGCCACCTTAAAGAGGATCTAGAATCATCGATGTGGCGACGACGTCATGGCTTCAAAGCGACGTCATCGCGTCGCTTTTCTTATAAATACAAAACCGATTTTAGGGTTTTAAGTGTGTAACTTTGTATAACTTTTAGGAGACAAACCCTATTTATTCTAGCAGCTTTTAGGTCGTCCTTAGGGCCTCAAAACCCTATTGTAACTGACATTAATCCATGTTTTAATCAAGTAAGATTGTTTATATTTAATGAGGAAATAGAAATGAAGGGAATGGAGGAAATGAAAATGAAGGGAATGGAGAAAATGGAAATGGAAATAGAAATAAGAATCATGGCATGAATTATGGAGGCTTCATGCCAGTGGCTCGAGAGTGCACGTTCCAAGACTTCTTGAAGTAAAAGCCATATAATTTCTTAGGAACTAAAGGCGTTGTCAGATTAACCCGTTGGTTCGAGAAAATGGAGAATGTGTTCAACATCAGTAATTGTCCATCGAAGTACCAAGTGAAATATGTTACATGCACACTGCAGGACAGTGCTTTGACTTAGTGGAACTCTCATAAGAGAACAATTGCTGAAGATGCTGCATATGCCATGAAATGGGCTAGACTTATGAGGTTGATGGCAGAAGTGTACTGCCTGAGGAATGAAATCTAGAAGATGGAGACTGAATTGTGGAATCTAACGGTAAAAGGAAACGATTTGACTGCTTAGACACAAAGGTTTCAGGATTTGATTTTGTTGTATACGAGAATGGTCCCCGATGAGGAGGACAAGGTTGAGAGATTCATAGTAGGGTTGCCCGATAAAATTCAGGGAAATGTTATCGTTGTTGAGCCCACTAAACATCAAGATGCAATTCGCATTGCCAACAACTTAATGGATCAAAAGGTGAAGGGATATGCTAGAAGTGCTGAAAACAGGAGAAGGTTGGAGAACAACCCTAGGGACAATCGTGGGCAGCAACCAGTTTTCAAGCGGCAAAATGTTGGAGGCCAGAATGTGGTAAAAGCTTACACGACAGGAAACAATGACAAAAAAGGGTATGTTGGGTCTCTCCCTTACTATAACAAGTGTAGGTTGCACCATGAAGGGATATGTACTATAAGGTGTGGAAAATGTAAGAAGGTTAGGCACCTGACTAGGGATTGTACGGTTTCTATTGCTCTAAACACTCAGAGAGCCATAGTTAGGAATCAACCGGGTGTTATTTGTTATGAGTGTGGGAGGCCGAGACATTTTAGGAAGGATTGTCCTAAGTTGAGGAATCAAAACCGTAGAAACCAGACAAGAAACAAGACTGGAAACAAGACTGGAAACTAGATTAGAGGTAACGAAGCTACAGCAAGGGCTTACGCTATTGGTGGAGGAGGAACAAACCCTGATTCCCACATTGTCAGGGGTACGTTTCTTCTGAATAACTGTTATGCTTCCATGTTATTCGATTTGGGCGCCGATAGGAGTTTTGTGTCGTCTACCTTTAGTGATTTGCTTGATATTGCACCATCTACTTTAGACACTAGTTATGCCATAAAACTTACCGATGGAAGAATTTCATAAACAAATGTTATACTTAGAGGCTGTACATTAGGATTATTAGGTCATCCATTTGACATAGATCTAATGCCTGTAGAACTTGGTAGTTTCGATGTCATCATCGGTATGGATTGGTTTGCAAAGTACCACGCGTTGATTGTTTGTGATGAGAAGGTCGTTCGAATACCTTATGAAGCCGAAGTGTTGATAATCCGAGGTGACAATTATGACAACAGAAGTAAGTTGAAGCTGAATATCATATCGTGCATGAAGACCCATAAGTATATTCAAAAGGGATGTCAAGTCTACCTAGCGCAAGTTACATCCAAGAAGGCTGAGGATAAGTCAGAGGAGAAGCGACTTGAGGACGTACCGATCGTACGGGAATTTCCGAAAGTCTTTCTAGAAGACTTGCATGGATTGCCACCAGCTCGACAAGTTGAATTTCAAATCAACTTAGTCCCTAGTGCTGCACTTATAGCACGAGCCCTGTACCGATTAACACCAGCTGAAATGCAAGAGTTATCCACTTAGTTGTAAGAACTTTCTGAAAGAGGATTTATAAGACCTAGTTCCTCACCCTGGGGAGCACTAGTTCTGTTTGTGAAGAAGAAAGATGGTTCTTTTTAGATGTGTATCAGCTACCGTGAACTAAACAAACTTACTGTGAAGAACCGATACCCAATTCCGAGGATCGATGACTTGTTTGATCAACTACAAGGGTCAAGAGTCTACTCTAAGATCGACCTAAGATCTGGTTATCACCAACTCAGTGTTTGAGAGGAAGACATTCCCAAGACAGCATTTAGGACTCGCTATGGTCACTACGAGTTCCAAGTAATGTCGTTTGGTTTGACTAACGCAACGGCGGTATTCATGGACTTGATGAATCGAGTGTGCAAACCGTACCTAGATAGATTCATGATTGTATTCACTGATGATATTTTGATCTACTCCAAGAGCAGAAAGGAGCATGAAGGACACCTTAAGTTGATTTTAAAGTTATTGAAGGAGAAGGAATTGTACACCAGGTTTTCAAAGTATGAGTTTTGGTTGTCGAAGGTATAATTTCTCGATCATGTGATTGATAATGAAGGCACTCACGTTGATCCCGCTAAGATTGAGTCTATCAAGGATTAGGCGTCAACCAAAACACCAACCGAGATTCATTAATTTTTAGGTTTGGCTGGTTACTACCAACGATTTATCGAAGGTTTCTTAAAAATTGCTATGCCTATGACGAAGTTGACTCAGAAAAGCATGAAGTTTGATTAGGGAGAAAAGGCAGAGGCTGTGTTTCAGCTGTTGAAACAAAAACTGTGTAGTGCACCAATTTTGGCTTTACATGAGGGAAGTGAGAACTTCGTGGTATACTGCGATGCTTTACATAAAGGGTTGGGCACAGTTTTGATGCAGAGAGAGAATCTCATAGCCTACGTATCCTGCCAACTCAAGGTTTACGAGAAGAACTATACTACACACGACCTAGAGCTTGGTGCAGTAGTGCTTGCCTTGAAGATGTGGAGACACTATCTGTACGGTACAAAGTGCGTCATGTTCACTGATCACAAGAGCTTGTAACACATTCTCGATCAGAAGGAACTGAATATGAGGCAACAACATTGGTTAGAGTTCTTGAGCGACTACGACTGTGAGATTTGATATCACCCAGGAAAGGCGAACGTGGTGGCTGATGCCCTAAGTCGAAAGGAGAGAAGAAAACCGCTACGAGTTCGGGCCTTAGTTATGACTATTATTTTGAACCTTTCGAAGCAGATTTTGAGTGCTCAATTGGAAGCCAGGAAAGAAGAGAACTTCATCAACGAAGATTTGCATGGCATGATTAACAAGTTAGAACCTCGTGCTGACGGAACATTATGTTTGAACAATCAAAGTTGGATTCTGTGTTTTGGTGATTTGAGGGCTTTGATTATGCATGAGTCTCATAAGTCAAAGTATTCCATCCACCCTGGATTGGATAAGATGTACCAAGACATAAAGAAGTTGTATTGGTGGCCAAACATGAAAGTGGAAATTGCCACCTATGTCAGCAAGTGTTTAACGTGTGCTAAGGTTAAGGTAGAGTATCAGAAACTGTCTGGTTTGTTGGTTCAACCAGAGATCCAACAATGGAAATGGGAGAACATAACAATGGACTTTGTGACTAAGTTGCCAAAGACGGCAGCCGGTCAAGACACGATTTGGGTAATCGTTGATCGTCTCACTAAGTCTGCTCATTTCTTGCCTATGCGAGAAGATGACACATTGGAGAAGTTGACGAGACAATACTTGAAGGAAGTAGTCTCAAGGCATGGAGTGCCAGTTTCGATCATCTCTGATCGTGATGGGAGATTTACGTCACATTTTTGGAAGTCCCTTAATAAAGCATTAGGTACTCGATTGGATATGAGTACAACTTACCATCCAGAGACCGATGGTCAGAGTGAGAGAACCATTCAGACGTTGGAGGACATGTTACGTGCCTGTGTACTCGACTTTGGAAAAGGTTGGGATAGACACTTACCATTGGTAGAATTTTCGTATAACAACAGTTACCATACCAGCATTAGGGTTGCTCCATTTGAGGTGTTGTATGGGCGCAAGTGTCAATTACCTGTCTGTTGGGCTAAAGTTGGAGATAGTCAGTTCACCGGCCTAGAGATCATCCACGAAACGACTGAGAAGATCGTTCAAATCAAGAGCCGTATTCAAGCTGCCCGTGATCGTCAAAAGAGTTATGCCAACGCGAGAAGGAAACCCTTTGAGTCTCAAGTAGGAGATAAGCTTGTCATGGCTGGAAAGTATCGCCTGGAAGAAAGTGATACTTTTCGGCAAATGGGAAATTTACACCCTCGCGATAATATAGGACCTTTAAGACAGTGTAAAGTAGGAAAAACCGTCGCCGATCCACTTGAACTCCCAGAGCAGTTGAGTAGAGTTCATAGTATGTTTCACGTCTCAAAATTGAAGAAATGTATGGCTGACGAACCCCTTGCTATACCGTTGGATGAGATCCAAGTTGACGACAAATTGCACTTCATCGAAGAACATGTCGAGATTATGGACCGTGAGGTCAAACGTCTAAAGCAGAGTCGTATCCCGATTGTGAAGGTATATTGGAACTCTAGGAGAGGTCCTGAGTTTACCTGGGAGCGTGAAGACCAAATGAAAAAGAAATACTCGCATCTTTTCCCAATTCCTGCGTCTGTGGCGAATGCTACATCGTAGCTTAATCGTAAGCTTAAGGACAAGCTCTTCTAATGGGGAAAGGATGTGACACCCCGATTTTTCCCCGTATCAATAATTAGCTGTTTGTTTTAGTAGTTTGAATTTTTTATAGGTTTGTTTAACTTTTTCGTTTAACGGGAAGTTTTCCTGCTTTTTATTGAGGAAATCGACACGGGAGCGAACAGGGACACCTTACGTTGTTGTATTTGGCAATAGACATGTTTTTATATTTTATGGGCAAATATTTAAAATTTCATAATTTTCGGAGATACGTTATTCGTTTCGTTACTTGCGTAAACCGTGTTTCGTTTAAAAATGAGCATATGCATGGTAGGCTTTGAAATTAAATCAAATAAGGAGCACTAGCATCATATAGTATTAAAAACTCATTTTTGGTCCGCTCCTCATCATGCATGCGTCGAAACAACCTTAATAACCCTTGGAGACCAAGTTTGAATTCAAATTGCAATAAGACAAGTTCTTACCACATGTTTTTTCCTAGCTTAATTCTAATTGGAGGATCAAATTGGTCCCCTCCCTTTCTTTGTCCCATTCCCACGGCACACACACTAACACACACCTAGTGTGTGAAGTAAACTTGTTATTATAAACCATTTGTTCTCATTTTCTCATTCATATTACACACACACTAAAAATTTAGTTTTCCTCTCTTCTCTTTATGCTCTATTGTTCGAACCACCCAAGAAACATACACACATTCATAATTTTCCAATCTTGATCAAAAACCTTTGAAGATATTGTGTTCGTGGTTGATATTTATTGTATTCGGGTATTAGTTAAACAATGTTTGGGTTGTTTATAGTCATTTTTTTTTTTTCAATAAAAATAAAAATCTCCTTTTAACAATTTCTTTTTGTAAGTCTCTTAATCTTCAAATAACTTGTACTTTTCCTATCATCTTGATGCATACATGCTAGTTGTACAACTTTTTTGTTGAAACAAGGATTTTAAAATACATAAAACCTTAAAGGGTTATCACATATGAGTTAAAAAATAAAATAAAGAAATTATGGAAATAATTAGTTTGTGATCGTGGTTATTTTCATGTAATAAAAATGATATGCTACAGCTTATAATATTCGGCTTATGTTATAAAAGCTTTTGGAGAGCTTATTTGACTATTTCGAGCTTATTGTGCTTATATTATGGTTCAGCCCAAACTAGAAAAGAAGGAGAAGTGTTTGTTTGGCTTATTTTATTTCGGCTTATATTTTACTAGCTTATTTTGAAAGGACAAACGATAAACTTATTCGGCTTAATAAATAAGCCCGTATATGGCTTAATGGGCTTATAGCCACGTCCCACATGCAAGGCCAACACCATGCTGCTTATTTTGAAGCTTATTTGGTTTGCTATTTTATTGAGTGGATTATTGGGAGCTATATTGATAGCTTATTATTATGCGCGTGTTTATATTTAATGTTTTGCTTAATCGGGACGTTATGCTAAGTAAACTATAATTTTTGGACTTAACGGGCCAAGACCACATAAATCTATTCACCAAGGCATTAAAGCTACGGTTTTCGTAGATTATTGAATTAGTTTGTGATATCTTTTTAATTAGTGTGACGACTTCGACGCTATACGTTTAACTCATTTTAAACGTTAGACGTTGCGAGTAACAAGAGATTTGATGATGTATAATTTGTAATTATGAAAAGAGGATTGAAAGTGATTTGAAAATGGTTTTAAATAAAGTCTACGACTTTGAAAAACATGTAAACACGAACGGGTCATGCCAAAATATTTATAAATTATTATACTTAGTATAATTTTGATAACGCACAATGATTAAAACTACGGTATGGGATTTTAATAAAAGTGACGAACTGTATATTTATTATTATATATATATATATATATATATATATATATATATATATATATATATATATATTTTTACTTAAACATTTATATGTATATAATATTAATATACGTACTATTATTTACTCGTCTTACTTACGAAAACATTTTTACTATTATACGATCACAAGCGTTAATTTTGTAAATTAAAGATAACTTTATTTTTTAAAATCAAAAGTTAACTCGTATATGCTTATGCTATTATTCCGAAATTCGTTTACTACTCCGATATTAAACCAAACTCTCATTTCATAGGTTATCTTTGTGAACCGTTGTTCGTTATCGTGTGATTTATTCTAGACTATTCTTCTTCAATTCACCAATCGAGGTGAGTTCATAGCTCCACTTTTAAATTATTTTGAATAATTGTTTTATAACTTGGGGTGAGAAACATTGCTTGTTTTAAAACTGGACACAAGTACTATACGTGAGAAATTCCCCGTTTACGTGTTGCCTAAGTAGCGTTTAGACCACTATTGATCGAATTATCATGAACTGTTAATTTCTTGACCGGAGGACCGGTTAAGGGAGCACGAGTGAATAAATAAATCTATTAGGACTAATTATCCCTATCTGGGTAAGAAGCACTTACTAGTTCGAGACTTTCAAGAACTAACAGATATATGTCATGTCGAAACTAGTTAGGTGGTCTTTGGTCGGACACCTATAGGGCAAGCCTTTTATAGCACTGTACATGCTATCCATCAGTATTAGCTTCGGTGTCATGAGCTTAACGCAACATAAATGCCTCTTTATATGAAGTTGTATCTCCTATAACTGTCGCATACGTTTTGATAATCTTGTGGTCCACATTAAATACATTTGAACAAAACCTATGAATTCACCAACTTTATGTTGACGTTTTAAACATGTTTTTCTCAGGTGCTTAGCATGGATGTCGTTGCTTGATCTATATAAAGTCTAATTGCCCGAACCAGTTTTCCAGATTTCATCTATGTTATCTTAAATACCGTTGTTGAACTTATTTAAGCTTCCGCATTTTAACTTTGAATCTTTTAAATTTGATCGATGTAAAACTTATTATTATTTTAAATTTACGCAACGGTGTTTATTTTTAAAACATACCCTTAGAGGTCGTTCTTTATGCTTTGTACTTGAGATATCCGATGAACGTCACGCCCCCGGACACTAAATCGGACGGGACCCTATTTGGGGGTTTGACCCGATGGTTCAACCGGTTGAACAGCCGACTCGGTGAACCGGCTACTAAACCGGGTCAATTAAAAAACCAGGTTTTAAAACATTGTTTCTACATTCCTGATAAGATTTGGTGTTTTGACCAAAGCAATCCATACTTCTCTCGAAATTAATGAACTTTTACCTCATTTAATAATCTTAGATATATAATATTGTTATATATACATATACGTTTTTTAAAACAATGATTTGGATGTGAATGATTGGTGTTCTTAGTCTCATTTTGTCTCTCTTTTCTTTAAATAACCCTATCATATTTGGCCATCTCAATTATGTGAATATTTTTTTCAAAATTATGTGACCATAACATACCTCTAAAACAATTACCTCCTTTTCGATAGTCATGAATACATGATAAAAAACATTGTTTCACATGTTTTTTCTTATTTTATTTTTTTTGCATTTAAATGTGTGCACTAGCATTTGATAGTGACATCTTTAAACTTCACACCAAACACTAACATTGATATTAATATCTTTAATACCATATCTCTATCTAATCAAAACCATACACATAATAATTTCGGTTAGCATACCAAACACACACACCCTCACTATTAACAAACAACCATGTTGCTAGAAATATGTCTACAAAGATTTTAAAAGAAATTTAACAGACAAGAAATTGCTTGATATAATATCACTGATTGCAAAGAAAAAACTTTAGTTAGTTATATTCAGATTAATCTTTGTTTAAATAATATTGATTCATATAACTTCAAAATAATCATCATGTATGTATGCACATATTTAAACACAAATAAAATATATGCAACTTTATTCTTGACTTTTTGTTTTTAATAAATCATTTTTGATAGACCTTTTCATATAATTTATCAATCTAGTTTAAGTTTGTGGCCAATAAAATTAAGCAAGGAATGGATTTGAGTTCGTTTCATCGGCATCCTAGAGGGGGTGCTAAAACAGAGCAGTAGGAAGTAATGCAAAACATCATCACTTCAATTTGTTTATCTCCTATGTAAGATCGTTGAGTTTGGTCTTTGGACGGAATGAGAACGTTTTCTTTGGCATCAGCTCGTATCTTAATTGACAAAACATTATTAATCATGAGTGAGGAAGCTACTAGTTAGTGTAAACTAACCCCTATCAAAGTAAACATTTTGGCAGAGGCACTCTTTAGATAAACCGGGTCAATTAAAAAAATTGGGTTTTAAAACATTGTTTCTACATTCCTGATAAGATAGGGTGTTTTGACCAAAACATTTCATACTTCTCTCGAAATTAATGAACTTTTACCTTATTTAATAATCTTAGATATATAATATTGTTATTTATACATATACGTTTTTTAAAAGAATGATTTGGATGTGAATGATTGGCGTTCTTACTCTCATTTTGTCTCTCTTTTCTATAAATAACCCTATCATATTTGGCCATCTCAATTATGTGAGTATTTTTTTGTAACAATTATGTGACCATAACATACCTCTAAAATAATTACCTCCTTTTTTATAGTCATGAATACATGGTAAAAAACATTGTTTCACATGTTTTTTTGCATTTAAATGGGTGCACTAGCATTTGATAGTGGTGTCTTTAAACTTCACACCAAACACTAACATTGGTATTAATATCTTTAATACCATATCTTTATCTAATCAAAACCATACACATAATGATTTTGGTTAGCATACCAAACACACCCACCCTCACTATTAATAGACAACCTTGTGGCTAGAAATATGTCTACAAAGATTTTAAAAGAAATTTAACAAACAAGAAATTGCTTGATTTGATATCACTGACTGCAAAGAAAGAACTTTAGTTAGTTATATTCAGTTTAATCTTTGTTCAACTAATATTGATTCATATAACTTCAAATAATCACCATGTATGTATGCACATATTTAAACACAAATAAATTATATATGTAACTTTATTCTTGAGTTTTTGTTTTTAATAAATCATTTTGATAGACTTTTCCATATAGTTTATCAATCTAGTTTAAGTTTGTGGCCAATAAAATTAAGCAAGGACTGAATTTGAGTTTGTTCCGTCGGCATCCTAAAGGGAGTGTTGAAATAGAGCAAACATCATCACTTCAACTTGTTTATCTCCTATGTAAGATCGTTGGGTTTGTTCTTTAGACGAAATGAGAATGTTTTATGTGGCATCACCTCGTATCCTAATTGACAAAACATTATTAATCACGAGTGAGGAAGCTAGTAGTTGGTGTAAACTAACCCCTATCAAAGTAAACATTTTGGCATGGAGTCTCTCTTTAGATAAACTCCCAACTCGTCTAAATCTCTCGGCTCGAGGCTAGGATGTTCCTTCTGTGATATGTCCAATATGTGGTGAACAATTGGAATCATCTAATCATTTATTATTTTCTTGCTCATTCGTGGCTTAGGTTTATGTTATGTTGGCTCGTGATGTGCGGGAGATTGTAACACCAAAGTTTTACAATCCCATAGGCAGTGTACCTAATCGTTGTGGTGTAGTATAGGCAAGACTCAGGGGTTGTTATCGTTCTCTAGGGGAATAGTTTGGGTAGGATCGAATAGATTGTCACTAAGGTCTAAGGGTCGAGAGAAGATTATTTTTGTATTTTTATATTTTTTTAGAAAGCAAGTAAAATCTCGGGTTTTGAAGGGGGTTTGACTTAAACTAATTAACCACTAATCTAATTCTAATCTAATCTAACTATGTGGAAACTTGTATAGGTAAACAAACGTGCTCACTTAATCATGCACTACTTCTTAGTTTGCTCTTCCTAATCCCATTGCTCGTCACCCTTGCGATGTAATGTGTAAGTATTTCCTAATTCACAAGTGAATTACACGAACCCACTTTCTATATAATATTTCGTTAAGACAACGCACAAGTAAGGTAGTATGAAGATTATTACATGGCTACTAAGAGTATATTACACACGTTCAAACACTTAAAAGGTGATCAACCATATTAGGGCAAGGTAGTATGAAGACTATTGCGATGGTATCCTTTCTACACAATCACATTTCCCAATACATCTTTGCAATCAATAAAGAAGCCAGTTTTCTAGAGCGTAACGTGCACACCATCAAGAAGAAGCAATGGTAAAAAGGGATTACAAACTAAGTTTCATGCGATCATAAGCAAACACTAACAAATTTAGCCTAACATGTTAATCGAAAGCGAAGAACAATTAATCAAACAATACATAAACATATCAAAAGATTAAAGGGATAAAAGAACTTCACTTTAATTAAACATGGAGTAATGGTGAATACAAAATGGTTTAAGAACCCTAAAAACGTATGCAAATATGCACCAAGTCATTCCCTAAGTATTACCTATGAATTCCATACTTAAAACCCTAAAAATAAAGGTTGTGTATATAAGAAAATAGTCGCGACAACATCGCTTGTTAATTGTGATGCCTTGAACCCGCTGAATCTTCTATGGGCTTCTTTAAGTCGGCTACTTCAGACACCATCACTAGAATTCTGACGCCGTCGCTTGAACACTTTGACGCAGTCACAAGGTTTTGTGACACCGTCTTCACGTACTGTATGCCCTCTTGATATCAAATTTTGTGTAGAGTTGAATTCTTGTCCGTTTCTTCCCAAATTGAGTCCAAGTCACGTATATTTCCTCCAAATGCCATCCAAGTACTAAAAACACAAAAAGACACGATTAAGCACATATCTTGGGTATATCTGCATGATTTAGCGGGTTAAATGACCCCGAAAAAGTGTATAAAATGACACCTCATCAAATACCCTACACTTGGGATTTGCTTGTCTTCAAGCAAATGAGAATTTCTACCTAGTTAATAGCAATATCAAAGGCATTTAACTTACTCTTTAAAGATAATTCATGGCACAACCAATTAGACCTCGTAATTAAAAGCACGGAAATTATATAGTAATAAATCAAATAAGTGTTTGGATTCTCTCTTTCTCTTGGGTGTATAATGAATTATAACAATATGGGAAATGGAAAATTAACACTCATTACCTGTTATAGCATATAAATTACCATATGCTTGATAAAGGATCAAAACCTCCGTTGTGTGGCGTAAGCACCTAGGAATTACTATCAAATAGGTCTTCAAAGGGTTGTGATGTATAGGTGAAGTGTAACACCCCCATTTTCATAGATCAGCGGAAGGGTCATTTGGGGTGCTACGTGTTAATACAATAACTCAAGCATAGAAAACGACTCGAAAGGAGACGCTTTAAACACATTCATTCGAAATAAAAGTTTACATCACAGGTCCCAAATTGTTCATAATTCATACAACATTTTTGAAATATTCTTCGAATGACTTTTATTTAATGGGCCTTCAAAATATCATAATGTAAAAACTTTTTGACAGAGGATTTATAAGACCTAATTCCTCACCTTGGGGAGCTTTGGTTTTTTTTGTCAAAAAGAAAGATGGATCTTTTCGATGTTAATCAACAACCGGAACTAAACAGACTTACTGTGAGAACCGATACCCACTCCGAGAATTAACGACCTTGTTTGATTAACTCCAAGGTCAGAGTCTACTCTAAGATCGACATGCGATCTGGTTATCACCAACTCAGAGTTCGAGAGGAAGACATTCCTAAGACAACATTTAGGACTCGCTATGGTCACTACGAGTTCCAAGTAATGCCATTTGGTTTGACTAACACACCGGCAATATTCATGGATTTGATGAATAGGGTATGCAAACCGTATCTGGATAGATTCGTGATTGTATTCATCGATGGTATTTTGATCTATTCCAAAAGCAGAAAGGATCATGAAGGGCACCTTAAGTTGATTCTGAGGTTACTTAAGAATGAGGAGTTGTACGCCAAGTTTTCAAAGTGTGAGTTTTGGCTGTCAAAGGTATAATTTCTCAGTCACGTGATTGATAGTGAAGGCATTCACGTTGATCCCGCAAGAAATGAGATCTTATCAAGGATGGGCTCACCCAAAACTCCAACCGAGATTCGTCAGTTTCTAGGCTTGGTCGGTTACTATCGATGATTTATCGAAGGTTTCTCAAAAATTTGCTAAGGCTCTATGACAAGTTGACATCAAAAAAAAGCGTGAAGTTTGATTGGGGAGAAAAGGCAGAGGCTGCGTTTTAGTTGTTAAAGCAGAAATTATGTAGTGCGCCGATATTGGCTTTACCCGGGGGAAGTAAGAACTTCATGGTATATTGCGATGCCTCGCATAAAGAGTTGGGCGCGGTTTTGATGCAAAGAGAGAAGGTCATAGCTTACGCATCCCGCCAACTCAAGGTTCACGAGAAGAACTATACCACATACGACCTAGAGCTTGGTGCAGTAGTGTTTGCCTTAAAGATGTGGATACACTATTTGTATGGTACAAAGTGCATCATGTTCACTGATCACAAGAGTTTGCAGCACATTCTGAATCAGAAAGAGTTGAACATGAGACAATGACGATGGTTAGAGTTGTTAAGCGACTACGACGATGAGATTCGATATCACCCAGGAAAGGCGAACGTGGTGGCTGATGCCCTAACTCGAAAGGAGAGAAGCAAGCCCGCTACGAGTTCGGGCCATAGTTATGACTATTAGTTTGAACCTCCAAAGCAGATTTTTGAGTGCTTCAATCGGAAGCCAGGAAAGATAGAGAACCTCATTTAACGAAGATTTCATGGCTGATTAACAAGTAGAACCTCATGCTACAGAACGTATGTTTGAACAATCGAAGTTGGATTCCATGTTTAAGTGATTTGAGGGGCTTTGATTTTATGCATGAGTCTCATAAGAAAAAGATTTCCATCCACCTGGATCGATTAAGAAGTGTACCAATACATGCAGAAGTTGTATTGGGTGGCAAACAAGAAAGCGGAAAATGCCCACCTAATGTCAGCAAGTGTATAAGACGTGTGCTAAAGTTTAAGGTAGAGTATCATAAACCGTCTGGTTTGTTTGTTTAAAACAGAGATGCCCCACAATGGAAATGGGAAGAACTAACAATGAAACTATGGACTAAGTTGCCAAAGACGCACCAGTCAAAACACGATTTATGTAATCGATGATCAACTCTCCACTAAGTCTTGCTCATTTCCCTTGCCTAGCGATACAGAGGACACATTGGAGAAATTGACAAACAAATACTTGAAGGAGTAGTCGCAATGCATGGAGTGCCAATTTCAATCATTCTGATCGTGATGGTTGAAATTTAACATCACCATTTTTGGGATCCCTTAATAAAGCATTAGGTAACGGCCTCGATAGA
Source organism: Tanacetum coccineum (assembly GCA_026074375.1). NCBI lineage: Eukaryota > Viridiplantae > Streptophyta > Magnoliopsida > Asterales > Asteraceae > Tanacetum > Tanacetum coccineum. Next base: position 53,438 of record BQNB010002742.1, read on the forward strand.
TGTTATATAGCTTACCATCCAGAGACCGATGGTCAGAGTGAGAGAACCATTCAGACGTTGGAGGACATGTTATGTGCATGTGTACTCGACTTTGGAAAAGGTTGGGATAGACACTTACCATTGGTAGAATTTTCGTATAACAACAGTTACCATACCAGCATTAAGGCTGCTCTGTTTGAGGCGTTGTATGGGCGCAAGTGTCGATCACCTATCTGTTGGGCTAAAGTTGGAGATAGTCAGCTCACTTGTGACCCAGAGATCATCCACGAAACGACTGAGAAGATCGTTCAAATCAAGAGCCGTATTCAAGCTGCCCGTGATCGTGAAAAGAGTTATGCCAACGTGAGAAGGAAACCCCTTGAGTTTTTAAGTAGGAGATAAGGTCATGTTGAAAGTATCGCCATGGAAAAGAGTGATAAAACGTATTGGGCAAACGGAAAGTTAACCCTCGCTAAATAGGACCTTTAAGATCAATGCTAAAAGTAGGAACCTAACTCCTATCGTCTTGAACTCCCAGAGCAGTGAAGTAGAGTACTAGAACATTATCACGTCTCAAAATGAATAAATGTATGGATGATGAACCCCTTGCTATACCGTTGGATGAGATCCAAGTTGACGACAAATTGCACTTCATCAAAGAACCTGTCGAGAATCATAGACCGAGAGGTCAAACGTCTAAAGCAGAGATCCGTATCCTCGACATGTGAAGAACGCTGGAACCTAGGTAGAGGACCTATTCACTGGGAAGCGTGAAACCAAATGCATAAAGAAAAACCCCGCAATCATTTCCAAATCCTAGCTTGTGCAACTGCTACATCGTGAGCCTTGATCGTAAGCTTTGAGGACAAAGCTCTTCTAATGGGGAAAGAATGTGACACCCCGAAAATTTCTGATCAATAAATTAGCCGTTTCCGTTTTGTAGTTTGAATTTTAAAAAGTTTCGTTTAATTTTTTCATTTAACCGGGAAGTTTTCCCGCTTTTATCTGAGAATCGTCACCGGGAGCGAACCGGGACACCTAACATGGTAGTATTTGGAAATCCACATTTTTTTATATTTAAGGGCAAAATTAAAAAAATTTTTTTTTACAATTTTCATAATTTTTGGAGATACCGTTATTCGTTTCGTTACTTGCGTAAATCGTGTTTCGTTTAAAAATGATCATATACATGGATGGCTTTGAAATTAAATCAAATAATGAAGCACTAGCGTCATATAGTATTAAAAACTCATTTTGGTCCCCTCCTCATGCATGCATGCGCGTCCAAACAACCTTAATAACACTTGGAGACCAAGTTTAAATTGCAATTGCAATAAGACAACTTCTTATCACATGTTTTTGACCTAGCTTAATAACTAATTGGAGGATCTAATTGGTCACCTGACCCATTCCTTTGTCCCATTCCTACGGCACACACACTAACACACACCTAGTGTGTAAAGTAAACTTGTTATTATAAACCATTTGTTCTCATTTTCTAAAATTCATAAAACACACACTTCACATTGAGTTTTCTTTGCTCTCTTGTTTCCCCTAGTCCACTGAAAAAAACACACACACATAAAAATTATTCATAACTTTCATTTTTTGATCAAAAACTCTTCAAGATTATTTTATTTTTTTGTAAATGTGATCATTTGTATCATTCGGGTATTTGTTTAAACAACATTTGGTTGTTCTAATCTCATTCTTCCTTCTAAAAACCTTTAAACTTTGTAAGTCTTTAAATTCTTAAATAACTTGTACTTTCCTTATCATCTTGATGCATACATGCTAGTTGTACAACTTATTTTGTAAAAACAAGATTTTTAAAACTACATAAACCTTAAAAGGTTACATATATATTTCGAAAAATATAAAAAGAAATATAAGGAAATCATAGTTTGTATCGTGTAATATGTGGTGTTAAAAAAAATGATATGCTATAAGTTTATTTTTATTCGGCTTATGTTTTAAAGCTTTTGGAAGCTTAATTTGACTATTTTCGATCTTATTGGGCTTATATTATGGTTTGGACCAAACTAGAAAAGAAGAAGAAATGTTTGTTTAGCTTATTTTTATTTCGGCTTATATTTTACTAGCTATATTGAAGGACAAACGCTAAACTATTCGCTTACATAAAATAAAGGCCCGTATATAGCTTAATGGGCTATTAGCCGCGTCCCACATACAAGGCCCAACACCATGAGCTTATTTTTGAGCTTATATGGTTCGGCTTATTATTGAGTGGCTTATTGGTGAGCTTATTGATAGATTATTAATAAGTCGCGTGTTTATTATTTAATGTTTTGCTTATCGTACTAAATGGATAAGTTAAAACTACTTTTTTTGGACCTAACGGGCCAATGCCCAACATAAATACAATACACCAAGGCATAAAGCTACAGTGTAGCTTATTGAATAAGTTCACGAATAGCTTATTTAATACTGTACGACTTTGACGCTATACGTTTAACTTATTTTAAATGTTGGACGTTGCGAATAATAACAGATTTGATGATGTATAGTTTGTAATTATGAAAAGTGGATTGGAAAGTGATTTGAAAATGGTTTTTAATAAAGTCTACGACTTTGGAAAACATGTAAACACGAACGGGTCAATGCCGAAATTTTTTAAATTATTATACTTATTAAATATTAGAAAACACACATGATAAAACTAGGTAAAAGAATTTAATAAAGTGCCGAACTGTATATATATATATATATAAATATATATATTTTTTTTACTTAAACATTTATATGTATATAATATTAATATACATATCATTATTTACTCTTTTTACTTACGAAAACATTTTTACTATTATACGATCACAAGCGTTAATTTTGTAAACATATTATTAAAAGTACACGTATATGCTTATGCATTATCCGAAATTCGTTACTACTCCGATATTAAACCAAACCCTCATTTCATAGGTTGTCTTTGTGAACCGTTGTTCGTTATCGTGTGATTTTTTCTAGACTATTCTTCTTCAATTCACCAATCGAGATGAGTTCATAGCCTCACTTTTAAATTATTTTGAATAATTGTTTTATAACTTGGGGTGAGAAACATTGCATGGTTTTAAAACTGGACACAATACTATACGTGAGAAATTCCCCGTTTACCCGTGTATTTACCTAATTACGTTTAGACCATATATTGCCCTAATTATCAAGAACAGTTAATTTCGTGACCTGGGGACCGTTTTAAAGGGGGGAGTGCGAGTGAATAAATAGATCTATAGGAACTAATTTATCCCTAATCCTGGTAAGAAGCACATTACTGTTCGAGACTTTCCAAGAACAGAAACAGGATATATGTCATGTCCGAAATAGTTAGGTGGTCTTATGGTCAACACCTTTATGGCAAGCCTTTATAGCACTGATACATGATATCCATCACTAATTATCTCTCGGTGGCCTGAGCTTAGTGCAACGTAAATGCCTCTTTATGTGAAGTTGGTATCCTCTATACAACTGTCGCATAAACATTTTGATAATCTTATGTCACATTAAATACATTTGAAAAAACCCTATTAAATCACCAACTTATGTGAACGTATTTTAAGTATGTTTTTTTCAGGATGCTTAGCATGGAATGTCGTTTCTTGATCCTATATGAAGTCGTAATTTTCCCGAACTCCAGTTTTCCAGATTTTATCTATTATCTTAAATACCGTTGTTGAACTTATTTAAGCTTCCCGCATTTTAACTTGAATCTTTTTAAATTGATCGATGTAAAATTTAATATATTTAAATTGTATGCAACGTGTTTATTTTTAAAACGTACCCTTAGAGGTCGTTCTTTATGCTTTGTACTTGAGATATCCGATGAACGTCACGCCCCCGGACACTAAATCGGACGGGACCCTATTTGGGGGTGTGACAGATTGGTATCAAGAGCCAAGGTTATAGAGAACCAGGTAGTATAAAACTAGTCTGGCTATAACCATATGTGATCCTACGGTGAATGTGCCTTAACGTGATCCTTACAAGTACGTATACATAATTAAATACTATGTAATTAAATATTAAGTATAATTAATATTACTATAATTATATTGCATTCTTTTCGTGGTACTTCATCAGATGGTTTATTCATTCACTCATTCATCTATGCACTCATTTACCCATTCATTCATTCATTCATTTACCCATTGATCATTCTTGCCGCATCATGCATGGTTGATATAAAGGATATTTATATAAACTTTTGCTTGTGCAGAACATGGCTATTTCAGTCATCTCAGTTTCTTCGGATTTATCAAAGGATAGCGTGGGGACACCTGCTGGACGAGTTATCTTGTTCGGTACTATCCCTACCACTATTCCTAACACTACACTTTATGTGACTTCACCTACTACCCATATTGATACCATACCGATACCTATTGTTTCACCTACTATATCACCATCACCAGATTATACACCCGCATCACCTGATTACTCACCCGCATCTGATACGGAGTTTGACCCATCTGAGGATCCGTCATCAGATCATATACCACCACTACCAACTACTTCACCATTTCTTTCATTGACCGATGATTCTTCAGACAGTGATATACCTGATACACCACCTTCACCGACCCATGGTATACCATTCATTAAGACTACCCTTTATACTTAGAGGTCACCTACAGCATCTGGTGCACTTCGCCTTCGAGTTATGGTTCTTGCACCGGAATAGCCTATCCCTCATGGTCGACCATACCGCTACCATCTCAATGGGTCGGTACACATGATGACTGCGATGAAGAGGGTTGGACCAATGCCTACTCATCGTCTTGCCATGAGACATCCAGTTAACTATTCTTCTTTGGATCATTTTTCTTCGGATGATTCATCATCGAGTTCATCATCAAAGACTTCATCGGGTTCTTCCACAGATGCTTTATCTGATTCTGCATCTAGTTGTTCATCTTCTGATCAATTCATTACCACATCACCATCGTGTACAGATTCTAATCATCGATTAAAGTTCATTGGTACCAGGTGTGTTCATTTTGTTCATGCAGCTATTTCAGAGAAGACCATCTCATGATTCTTCTTCTGTGAGCCTTTCTCGTAAGAGGAGTAGATCACCCGTTGCCTCTGTACCGTTATGTTTACATACCCTTGGAGCATTGTATTATGCACTGAGGCTGATCTTTTACCATCACCTAAGAGGATTAGAAGTCCTAAGACAGATACGGATTTAGAGGATTGTTTAGAGAATAGTTTTTGAGCCATAATGTAACCTAAGAGGTTGTAGTGGATTGCCTTTAAAAGGATGAGAGTACTGATCCATCTAGGTCTAGAGGGACTGATTTAGAGATAGATGTTGATGTTGAGAGGAGCGATGAGATTAAGATTGACCCCGAGATTCAGGCAGAGATTGACGAGTATTTCGCTTATTGCTATGCCTTAGATATAGAGGTTATTGATGCTAAGTTTAGTTGAGGCAATCGATCAAGAGGAGATTTGAGACTGGTATGAGAGTCCCAGTTAGAGGTTAATGGATAGAGTTACTCACCCAGTGGTAGCTAATGATATTCTAGAGCCTGATCAGGAGGGAGCTATAAGGTACATATGAGACATTGGGAGATCTGGTTTAGAAGTTCCATGATCACACGGAGGAGATTCTGGTTCATCGTATTCAGGCTATTGAGAGTGTCCAGAGGGATCAGGGACACCAGATAGTAGCGATGGGACAACAAAGTGCCTGAAATTGTTGGAGGATTACAAGATCTAGGTAAGCGTGAAAATAAGGAACTTAGATACATTGTGATGTTGAGAGTCAGAGAGTTACCCAATTTTTCCGGCTTATGATTTACGTGTGCAGAGAGGAGTTGAGACAGATTCGACGTTAGATCTAATTATCATTTGAGGATTCTTACTAGAGGCTTGCGCCAGGGGGCATTTGGGTTACCGGTCTTAGATTGTTTCGCGATTATCCTAGTATTGACTCGTAACGCCTAATATTAGCAAATTGTTAGGGATTTGGAAATCTTATATTTTGGAACAATATTATAACATTTTGTATTGATGATATGAAATCAAATGTTACCATTCTATGTTCGATATTCTTAACGTAATGATATTTTCTATTACTTATTGCATATTGCACTATTACTAAAACGTGGCATTATCATGAAGTTATTATGATTTTGTATTTCCGTATAATAATACTTGTTATTTTATTTTCGAACCCCGTTAACAACCTCGTATCGCCATGGAATTTCATCGTGCTATGTATTGTTATGATGTAGGACAATGCCTAACACACGATCTGGAGCGTCAAGGACACGTGAGGGAGTCAACAAGCAAAGCGATCGTCGGATGGCAGAAACATTGAGAGTGCGCGACGCTGTTAGAAACCTTAGACCCCTTATGGGAAATAAGGGTGAACAAGAGGAAGTAAATGGAAATGGAAGAAATGGAAATGGAGGAAATGGAAATGGAGGAAATGGAATAAGTAAAAACTAAGAGAATATGCTTACCCTACAGAGATTTTATGGCCTCTATAGAGTGCACAAAAGTTAAGACCTTTTTCCTGAAGTGCTAGCCACTAAATTTAATTGAACTAAGGAGTTGTTGGTTTGACTCGTTGTTCGAGAAGATGGAAACAATATCTACATAGCAACTGTCCAGAGAAGTACCAAAGTGAATATGCTATGTGGCACGCTTCTGAACCGTTGCAATTGACATGGATGAGGAACTCCCATAAAATGACAAGTGGAGAATTTGAGGCCTCCCTATGCAAGAGTTGGGACAAAAACATATGATTTGATGACAAAGTTATTGTCCAAGAAACGAGGTCCAGAAGATGGAGTCCGAGTTATGGAACTTGGCTGTGAAAGGAAACGACTTGATTGCTTATACTAGGAGATTTCAGGAGTTGGTGTTGTTGTGTACCAGAATGGTCCCAACTGAGGAGGATAAAGTTAAGAGGTTTGTTAGAGGGTTGCCTAACAATATTCAGGGGAATGTGATCGCTGCTGAACCCACTAAACTTCAAGATGCAATACGTGTTGCCAACAACTTAATGGATCAAAAGCTAAAGGGGTATGCTAGAAGTGCTGAGAATAAGAGAAGGTTGGATAACAACACGAGAGAAAATCGTGGACAGCAATCAGTTTTTAAGTGGCAAAATGTTGGACGCCAGAATGTGGCAAGAGCTTACATGGCTGGGAACAATGAGAAAATGGGGTAGGTTGAATCCCTACCCTACTGCAGCAAGTGTAAGATACACCATGCAAGGTGTTACTAGTGAGATGTTGAAACTGTAAAATAGTTCGTTCACTAAAACTAGGATTGGTACAATCTATAGTAACTGCCAAACACTTAGAGAGCCCATTTGGAAATCAATCGAGTATTATTTGTTAGGAGTGTGGAAGGTCGGGGCATTTTAGGAAAGATTGTCCTATGTTTTGAGAAAACCTCAAACCTGGAAACAAGACGTGGAAACAAAACAGGGGAAAGCAGAACTGAAACCAGGCTGAGAATTAATGAAGCTAAACGAACGAAGGCTTACGCCATTTGGTGGAGAGGAAACAAAACCCTGATTCCAACGTTGTCATGGTAATTCTTCTCATAAATGTCATGCTTCTATGTTATTTGATTTGGGAGCCGATAGGAGTTTTGTGTCGTCTACCTTTAGTGCTTTGATTGATGTTGCACCATCCACTTTAAACACTAGTTATGTTGTAGAAATTGCCGGTGGGAGAATTTCAAAAACCAATGTTGTCCTTAGAGGCTGTACGTTAGGATTATTAGGTCATCCGTTCGACATAGATCTAATGCCCGTAGACCTTGGTAGTTTTGACGTCATCATCGGTATGGATTGGTTGGCGAAATACCACGCGTTGATTATTTGTGACGAGAAGGTCGTCTGTATACCTTATGGAAATGAAGTGTTGATAATCTGAGGTGACGACTATGACAATGAAAGTAAGTAGAAGCTGAATATCGTATCGTGCACGAAAACCCAGAAGTGTATTGAGAAAGGTTGTCTAGTATATCTAGCCCAAGTTACGTCTAAGAAGACTGAGGACAAGTCAGAGGAGAAGTCACTTGAGGACGTGCCGATCGTACAGGAATTTGCGGAAGTCTTTCCAGAAGACTTGCCTGGGCTACCGCCTGCTCGACAACTTGAATTTCAAATCTACTTAGTCCCTGGGATGCACCTGTAGCATGATCCTCGTACCGATTAGCACCAGCTGAACTGCAAGAGTTATCCACTAATCATCTTTTTTTTATATGTAAAACTTTCTGGGCAATAATAGGGATTAATTAAGACCTAGTTCCTCACCCTGGGAGCTCCATTTATGGTATGTCAAAAAGAAAGTATGGATTCTTTTCGGATGGTATCGACAACCTTTGAACTAAACAGACTTACCTGTGAAGAACTGATACACCACGTATCCTAGAATCGACGACTTTGTTTGTTAACTCGCATGGGACAAGAGTCTACTCCTCTAAGGCGATTCTACATGAGATCTGGTTATCACCAACTCAGAGTTCAAGAGGAAGACATTCCCAAGACCGCATTTAGGTCTCGCTATGGTCACTACGAGTTCAAAGTAAAAGCTAGCAGTACTAACTCCAAGTTAGTACTGTTAGTTAATACTGTTGGTACTGTTGTTAGTACTGCTAAGTTTCTCCTGCTTAGCTTAGTTTAATTGCTTGCTGAATTTGCTTATTTAGAGTTAGTCTAGCTTATTTGTCTTGTCTTAAGCTTATTTGATCTTATTTGAGTCTTAGTTTAAAAGTTTTAAATGTTTTTACCATTTCTAGCTTTTATGCTCATTCTAGCTTATTTTCCTTGCTTATCTTTGTGTGCTTTTGCTAATTAGGTTTAGTGCCCAATCACATCCTTGCCATATTCAAACATCAATTATCAATTCGTCATTCGATTTTCCATTCTAGCCTCGTTGGGATATAACGACCCGGAGACACTCTATACTACTTCCGGTTTCATTGATTTTGTGGATCCTGATCCTTGTTATATATTTATATATGTTTATATTTATTTATATATAAAAAGGAGTAAGAATACGCCTAGTCATAGTGCGCCGATTTTGGCTTTACTAGAGGGAAGTAAGAACTTCGTAGTATATTGTGATGCTTCGCATAAAGGGTTGGGTGCGGTTTTGATGCAAAAGGATAAGGTCATAGCTTACGCATACCGCCAACTTAAGGTTCATGAAAAGAATTATACCACACACGACCTAGAGCTTGGTGCAGTAGTGTTCGCTTTAAAGATGTGGAGACACTATCTGTACGGTATAAAGTGCGTCGTGTTCACTGATCACAAGAATTTGCAACACATTCTCGATTAGAATGAGCTGAACATGAGACAACGATGGTGGTTAGAGTTGTTGAGTGACTATGACTATGAGATTCGATATCACCCAGGAAAGGCGAACGTGGTGGCTGATGCCCTGAGTCGAAAGGAAAGAAGCAAACCGCTACGAGTTCGGGCCTTAGTTATGACTATGGGGTAAATCTTCCTAATCAGAATTTGAGTGCTCAATCGGAAGCCAGGAAAGAAGAAAACTTCATCAACGAAGATTTGCATGGCATGATTAACAAGCTAGGACCTCGTGTTGACGAAACGTTATGTTTGAACAATCGAAGTTGGATTCCGTGTTTTGGTGACCTAAGAGCTTTGATTATGCATGAGTCTCATAAGTAAAAGTATTCCATCCATCCTGGATCGGATAAGATGTACCAAGACCTTAAGAAGCTGTATTGGTGGCCCAACATGAAAGCAGAAATTACCACCTATGTCAGTAAGTGTTTAACGTGTGCCAAGGTTGAAGTAGAATATCATAAGCCGTCTGGTTTGTGGGTTCAACCAGAAATCCCACAATGGAAATAGGAGAACATAACGATGGACTTTGTGACTAAATTGCCAAAGACGGCAACCGGTCAAGACACGATTTGGGTAATCGTTGATCGTCTCACTAAGTCTGCTCATTTCTTGCCTATGCGAGAAGATGACACATTAGAGAAGTTGACGAGACAATACTTGAAGGAAGTAGTCACAAGGCATGGAGTGCCAGTTTTGATCATCTCTGATCGCGATGGGAAATTCACTTCACATTTTTGGAAGTCTCTAAATAAAGCATTAGGTACTCGATTGGATATGAGTACGGCTTACCATCTACAGACCGATGGTCATAGTGAGAGAACTATTCAAACGTTGGAGGATATGTTACGTGCATGTGTACTCGACTTTGGAAAAGGCTGGGATAAACATTTACCGTTAGTGGAATTTTCATACAACAACAGTTACTATGTCAGCATTAAGGCTGCTCCATTTGAGGTGTTGTATGGGCGCAAGTGTCGATCAGCTATCTGCTGGGCTGAAGTTGGAGATAGTCAGCTCACTGGCCCAAAGATCATCTACGAGACAACTGAGAAGATCGTTCATATCAAGAGTCGTATCCAAGCTGCCCGTAATCGTCAAAAGAGTTATGCCGACGTAAGACGAAAACCCCTTGAGTTTCAAATAGGAGATAAGGTCATGCTGAAAGTGTCACCATGGAAAGGGGTGATACGTTTTGGCAAACGGGGAAAGCTGAACCCTCGCTATATTGGACCTTTTAAGATCATAGACAAAGTGAACCGTCGCCTATCGTCTTGAACTCCCAGAGAAGTTGAGTAGAGCATAGTACGTTTCACGTCTCGAATTTGAAAAAGTGCATGATTGATGAACCTCTTGCTATACCGTTGGATGAAATCCAAATCGATGACAAACTCCACTTCATCGAAGAGCCTGTCGAGATCATAAACCGTGAGGTCAATCATCTAAAGCAGAGTCGTATTTCGATTGTCAAAGTACGCTGTAACTCTAGGAGAGGTCCTGAGTTCACCTGGGAGCGTAAAGATCAAATGCAAAAGAAGTACCCCATCTTTTCCCAATTTCAGCACCCGTGGCAGAAACAACGTCGTAGCTTTGAGGACAAAGCTCTTTTAACGAGGAAAGGATGTGACACCCCGTAAATTTCCGTTCAATATTTTAGCCGTTACTGGTCTCTAATTTGAATTTTTAAAGTTTCGTTTAACTTTTACGGTTAACCGGGAAGTTTTCTCGCTTTTATCTGAGAATCGTCTCCGAGAGCGAACCGGGACACCAAACGTTGTAGTATTTTGGCAATAGCCACGTTTTTATATTTTAAGGCAATATTTAAAATTTCATAATTTTTGGAGATACCGTTATTCATTTCGTTACTTGCGTAAATCGTGATTTATTTAAAATATAAGCATATGCATGGAAGGCTTAGAAATTAAATCAAACAAGGAGCACTAGCATCTTAAAATATTGAAAACCATATTGGTACCCCCTCCCCCTTGTCTTGTTCGTCCAAACAAACACCCCTTGTGAACCTTGGATGCCAAGTTGAATTTCAAAAACAATAAGACAAGATACAACTATCATTTTTGTCCTAGAACCATTGTGATTGGGAGATCATTTTGGTCCCCTCTCCCTCCTTGTCTTATCCCATGGCACACACACAAACACACTTTTAGTGTGTGAAGCAAACTTTGCATATATATACCATGTTACTTCCCATTTTTCATTCATATTTCACACACACTTAGCATTTGAGTTTTCTTTTGCTCTCTTGTCTTCCTAGTCCACGAAAAACACACACACATATATAAATCCATAAACTTTTCATCTTTGATCAAAAACTCTTGAAGATTTGTTGAAGGTTTGATCATTTGTATCATTCGGGTATTTGTTAAACAACATTTGGGTTGTATTAGTCTTGTTCATCCTTCTAAAAACCTTCAAACTTTGTAAGTCTTCAAATCTTTTAATAACTTGTACTTTCATAATCATCTTGATGCATACATACTAGTTGTACAACTTATTTTGTAAAAACAAAGATTTTAAAACTACATAAACCTTAAAAGGTTATGCCTAGAATTCGAAAATAATAAAAGAAAATATAAGGGAAGTATAGTTTTGTGATCATGGTTATTTTTGTATAATAAAAATGGTATGTCATAGCTTATTATATTCGGCTTAAGTTAATAAGCTTTTGAAAAAGCTTATTTGATTATTTTGAGCTTAATGGGCTTATATTTGGTTCTACCCAAATAAGGAAAGAAAGAAGAAGTGTTTGTTTAGTGGTATGTGCTATTTTACACATACCTTCTACCTTGTAAAACAAACCCAAAAGACTAAAAACATGTAAAAATGGCAAATATATGCTTGTTTTTGTTTGTGTATGTGCATGTACGGATATTAAAGAAATGGACAAAAATCAAAGCAAAAACGGACAAAGCCAAACACGAGAAGGAAAGAGTACACAAGAGCCGGGAATTATCAAGCTATGGTCAACAAAAGTCAACCCTGGTCAACAATGGTCAACTCACAAAATGACAAAAACCCTCAAAATCCCAAATGAGCCCTTAATGTTAAATCAAATCTCACCAAAAGCCCTAAATCACTAACACCTTTAGTCCCCTTGTATTAAGAAACTAACGGTCATTATGTTCTTTCTATAAAACCTTTTCACCCTTTTACCCAGCCCAAATCAAACAGTCCGAACCCAATCCAAATTATAAGCCCAAGTCAACTCTCGTTTTTTCCCACAGTCAAACAAAAGTTATAAGAAGAAAAGAGAAGCGGGAAAAAATAGTTTTCACTGTTCACCCGTCTTCCCCTATTTTACCCTGCCCAATTAACTTCATTTAAGTACAATGAACCCTTTTAGAAACCTTCATCTGACACATAGATGTCCACGTTGGCAATCCCAACACTTTTGATTGGTTAAACGTTCGTGGAAAGCAATGGACGGCTAAGATCAAAGTGGTATGAAGGCAGTTATGGATCAAAGGCTATGATTAGATGAAGGAGGAGCGTCCCTGGATCTAGAAGACTCCTCACATCACTATAAATAGGAGGAAGCTCACACAGTAGAAGATAACTAGGAGTAGGATAATTTAGAGTAGGTTAGAATAGCTTATTTACAGCTTATTTGTCTTTACTTAATGTAATTTTTAGTTAAAAGCCATGTAATCTTTCCTTTATTAATAAAATTGCGATTTACTTTAAAATTGTGTTTTACTTTAATGAGAATTTTGCTACATTTGATTAGAAGTTTTAAATAAACTCAATAAGCTCTGAATAAGCTGTTTGTTGTTCACTTATATTCTCCAAGCTCAAATAAGCATCCTCAAAGCTTATTTGAGCTAAATTGATTGGATATTCAGTTTGGAAAAAGGAAGCAAGCTTTTGGAAGATAAGCTAGAATTGGAAGAGCTTATGGGTTTTAGATTGCTTATTAAATAAGCTGGGTAGGTTAGAGCTTAATAGGATTTACTACTCCTGTTTTGAGCAAGGAGTTGAGGTATTCTTTAATTTTTCATATCAAATCTGCTTATTATTCTTGTTAAATATATTCTGCTTATCAATTAGTTTAAGAGTGCTTATTACTGCTTTAATTGTGCTTACTATGTCTTTTATATGTTTATGTCATTTAGATTTAAGCCTTTGAATATCTGTCTTTGAATATTACTTAGTTTTCAAGTGTTGGTTAAATTTTCTGTCATAAAAAAACAAAATAGTAGCATAGTAGTATAGCTTAATGTTCTGGATTATTTGTTGCTTAAACATGTTCACTAGGTTTATATTAAGCTTGTAGTCATCTGGTATTTCTTGTTTGAGCTTTATTTCTGAATTTCATAAGCTTATAATGGATTTGATAAAATTAAGGGGTGTTTGGCATTAGACAGCACTAACTAAGTTAGTGCTGTCAAAGGTTAACTAGACCTTTGTTTTGATTTTTAAATTCATAAAGAGGTTTATGAGAGTAGGTTTTAAGGTTTTGAATAGAGTTAATCAGCTAGTAATTTGATTTAGCTTGAGTTTGTTAGCATCTGTTAGCTTAAGTCAGTTTGTTATGCATTTTTACTCCAAGTCATTTCTAGCTATTAAGACTGCCTTATTTACTCTTGCTTTGGTGTTTAAAAAGTACTAGAACCAAGTCCCTTAGCCTGCACTAAATAGATTTGAGTTTTGTTCATTCATAGTGTCAAATACATCAGTAGCTTAAAAACTGCAAACAACCTTTTTCAATCTTAAATATCAGATAGTAAAAATAGTTTTTAGCTTTTGATTTTCATAGTACAAGTAGATTTTAGGACAAATTAGTCATATTAGGGCTTATTTTAGTTTAAAAAACTTATTTGAATATCTGTTTTTGATCTGCAATTTAGTTTTTTTTCTTTTCATTCTAAAACCAAAAGTAAGGTAAACTGCATAAGCAGCTTTTTCATTAAGCTTTTTCATTAAGCATTTAATTTTCAAAATACTTTTCAAAAGTTTTTTAAGTAGATTATTGGCCAGTCTTTAAGGTAGTATAAGCTAGATTTTCATAAGGATCCGTTTGATTGCTTAAAAATAAGCTCAAAGATGCCTGATCAGGGTGTTTGATAATTGGTTTTGTAAAAAATGCTTATTGATCTTTTTCATCTTATGGTTTATTCTATTTGTTCATTTATAGCTTAAATTAGCTTATTAGGTTAGTTTTAAGTTAGTTATAGATTATTTGATTTGGTTTGAGCTTATTTTTAGCTTATTAGTATGTTCAAGTCTTAAGAGGAAGTTTAAAAAGAGCTAAGTGCTCTTTCTGTTTCAAAAAGCTCTTTTTCAGCTTATTATTTAGTTTTCTAAAAAGTTTTTTTCACAAAATTAGCTTATTTTAAGCTGCTTAACAACTTTGCTTTTTAAAGTATTTGCAAAAAAAATAAAAAGGGAAGAGGGGAAATCGTGGGTGAGCAGGGCTCGAACCCACGACCTCTACCCTCCTCACCTTTTATAACACCTCACACACACACACTTAACCAACTGCCCCCTTGGGACTTTTCAGTCTTAGGGTGCGTTGGTTATTGTTTTAACCCTTTTTTCACTTTTTTCCTTTTCAGTTTTTTTTAGCTTATTACCAGCTTATTCAATAAGTTGGTAACCCCGTTTTTATTTTTCTTAAATTCCTTATAACTCAAAGTATTTTTCAAATTTTTCTTAGATTTTTATAAATTTGTTTACTATTTTTAATAATAAATTTTCATTAAAACTGTTTTTAAATCATATTAAATAAAATAAAAGTCAAAAAAATAAAAAAAAAATTTTAGAAAATTTTCTTTTATCATTTAGGACCTAGGAAAAATAGATTTGCTTTCGTAAGGTTAATATTTTGAAATTTCACTTTTTAAAGAACGGGATTTCGTTCCCGTTCTCGTTTTCTTCGTTTTTAAGCTTTAAGTGTTCTCGTTTTAGAATTTCCTTAGCCTTTTCTTATAAGTTAGAAAAATAGGATTAGGAAAATTAGAAAAATCATTTTAGGTCTAATTTTAGATAATTTAGGCGTTAAATGTCGCGTTTTTAATTCCCGTTTACATTTAATGCTTACGTGTTTAATTTTCATTTCTTGTTTACTTGTTTTCGTGCATTTATCTACTTGTCATATATATTTAGTAAGATTTAGAAAACCCAAATCAAAAATCTTTAAAACCATTCAAAACGCGCGATCACGGACTTAACCAATTTTCAATTCACGCTTCGTCGAGGGAAAATGACCCGGGGGGTTTTTGAGACAACTTTGGTTAAAGGTTTGTTTCTTGAATCCGACGAAAAATACTTACTATACTATTATTTGATATAATCCTTATATACTTATATATTATATATATAGTGTGTTCGGAGCGTATCATTTAGCTTATTTTGTTTCGGCTTATATTTATTAGCTTATTTTCTAGCTTATTTTGAAAGGACAAATGGTAAACCTATTCGGCTTAATAAATAAGCCCGAATATGTTTTGCTAGGGCTTTTAGCCGCATCCCACATACAAGACCAACACCACGAGCTTATTCTTGAGCTTATGTGGTTCGACTTATTTTATTGTGGTTTATTATGAGCTTATTATTAAGTCGCGTGTTTATTATTTAATGTTTTGCTTATCGGACTATATGGATAAGTAAAACTACATTTTTGGACTTAACGGGCCAAGGCCCAACATAAATACAATACACCAAGGCGTAAAGCTACGGTGTAGCTTATTGAATAAGTTCATTAATAGCTTATTTAATAGTGTACGACTTAAACGCTATACGTTTAACTTATTTTGAACGTTAGACGTTACGAGTAACAAGATTAGGCTTATTGGGCCTAAAAGCCCAATAATGGTCCAAATGGTCTTTTAATTAAATAGTAAAAGGGTTTTGATGATGTATAGTTGTAATTATGAAAAGAGGATTTAAAGTGATTTGAAAATGGTTTTTAAATAAAGTCTACGACTTTGGAAAACGTGTAAACACGAACAAGTCATGCCGAAATTTTTATAAATTATTATACTTAGTAAATACTATAAAACGCACATGATAAAACTAGATATACGGGAATTTAATAAAGTGCCGAACATATATATATATATATATAAATCTACTCAATTTACTTACGAAAACAATTTAACTATTATACGATCACAAGCGTTAATTTTTATAAACTTATTATCAAAAGTACACTAGTATATGCTTATGCATTATCCGCACTTCTGCCCTACTCCGATATTAAACCAAACCTTCATTTAATAGGTTGTCTATACGAACCGTCGTTCGTTATCGTGTGATTTTATTCTAGACTATTCTTCTTCGATTCACAATCAAGGTGAGTTCATAGCCCTATTTTTAATTGTTTTGAATAATTTTTTTATAAGAGAAACATTGCTTGTTTTTAAAAACTGGACACAAGTACTACGTGAGAAATTCCCCGTTTACGTGTTGCCTAAGTAGCGTTTAGACCACTATTGCATGAATTATCATGAACTGTTAATCATCTTTAACCGACTGGCTGGTTAAGTGAGCGCAAGTGAATAAATAGATCTATTGGGACTAATTATCCCTATCCGGGTAAGAAGCACTTACTAGTCCTAGTTTGCCGAGGACTAACATATATATGTCATGTCGAAACTAGTTAGGTGGTCTTTGGTCGGACACCTAAAAGGCAAACCTTTTATAGCACTGTACACGCTATCTTTCAGTATTAGCTTTAGTGTCATGAGCTTAGTGCAACGTAAATGCCTCTTTATGTGAAGCTGTATCTCCTATAACTGTAGCATACGTTTTGATAATCTTATGGTCCACATTAATTACGTTTGAACTAAACCTATGAATTCACCAACTTTATGTTGACGTTTTAAGCATGTTTTTCTCAGGTGCTTAGCATGGATGTTGTTGCTTGACTTATGTGAAGTCTGTTTGCCCGGACCGTTTTACCAGAAATTTATCTATGTCTTTAAATACCGTTGTTGAACTTATTTAAGCTTCCGCATTTTAACGTTTGTATCTTTTAAATTTGATCAATGTAAAACTTATTAATATTTTGAATTTATGCAACGGTGTTTATTTTTCAAATGTACCCTTAGAGGTCGTTCTTTATGCTTTGTACTTGAGATATTCAGTGAAGTCACGCCCCCAGACAATAAATCGGATGGGACCCCATTTGGGGGTGTGACAGTAGGAAACCTACTCTTGATTACTTCAAAGTCTTTGGAAGCAAAGTGCTTCATCTTAAACACCAAAGACTACCTCACTAGGTTTGATCCAAAGTCATACGAAGGTGTTTTCCTAGGTTATTCCTAAAATAGTAAAGCCTACATCATCCTAAACAAACACACCATGAAAATAGAAGAATCACTCAACGTGACATTCGATGAAACTCCTCCACCATCTAAAACATCACCCTTGGTGGATGATGACTTAGATGAAGAAGAAGCAATTAAGGTTACCGAAAAAAAACTTAGAAAATAACATTGGGGATGAAACTTTAGAAGTTGACGAAATTGTCGATATTATGGAATCTAATAATCATCCATTAGACAACGTCATGGGAAACCTTAACCAAATAACTCTTAGGTCTCAAGGCCAAAACCAAAGTAACTTCTTTTGTTTTATATCAACTATAGAACCTAAGAATGTATTTGAAGCCTTAAAGGATGAAAGTTGGATAATTGCAAAGCAAGAAGAATTGAATCAATTCATTGAAAATGATGTTTGGGAGTTAGTACCACACCCTAAGTGTACGACAATTATAGGAACCAAGTGGGTGTATAGAAATAAGCTTGACGAAAATGGCATCGTGTCTAGAAATAAGGCTAGTCTAGTAGCACAAGGTTATAATTAACAAGAAGGAATTGATTATGATGAAACTTATGCCCCCTAGCTAGATTAGAATCAATTAGGATTTTATTAGCCTATGCTTGTGCCTTAGATTTTAAATTATTCCAAATGGACGTAAAAAGTGCATTCCTAAATGGTTTTATCAATGAGGAGGTATACATGGCACAACCTCCGGGATTCATTGATTTCAAAAAACCTAATCATGTTTACAAACTTAAGAAAGCTTTGTATGGTCTTAAACAAGCTCCTAAAGCTTGGTACGATAGATTAAAAGCTTTTCTTATTAAACATGAATATAACATGAGAATGGTAGATAACACACTTTTTACAAAGAAGAGAGGTTCAAATCTCATCATTGTTAAAATATATGTCGACGACATTATATTCGGTTCAACTTGTCAAGATCTGTGTGATGACTTCGCCAAAATCATGCACGATGAGTTTGAAATTAGCATGACGGGTGAACTAAACTTCTTCCTTAGATTACAAATAAAACAAATGGAAGATGTCATCTTCTTTAATCAATCTAGATATATTAAAGAAATGCTTAAGAAAGTTGGCTTAGAAGATTCTAAACCAATGAAAACACCATGTCCTCGGATACGAAATTCACGAAAGATAAAGAGTGTGAGTCCGTAGATAGTACAAAGTATCAAGGCATGTTAGGTAGTTTATTATACCTAACGGCAAGTAGGCCCCATGTTTAGTGTCTGCCTTTGTGCACGCTTCCAAGAGGATCCCAAAACCTCTCATTTTTAAGCGGTTAAGCGTATCTTCTGATACATTAACGGCACTACGCACTTAGGATTATGGTATCCTAAGGGGACCGATATAGAAACCGTAGTATATGCCAACTCTGATCATGCAGGAGATTATATGGACCGAAAAAGCACTAGCGGTATTTATACGTTTATAGGATGTTGTCTAACATCATGGTTCTCGAAGAAACAAACAGCTCTTGCTATATCCACGACCGAAGCTGAATACATAGCGCCGGAAAGGCATGTCAACAAGCACTATGGATGAAACAAGCTCTTATCGACTACGACATCCGACTCGACGACGTTCCGATTATGTGCGACAACAAAGGCGTGATTGACTTAAGCAAAAACCTTGTGCAATACTCGCGGACGAAACACATCGAAATACGTCACCATTTCCTTCGGGACAATGTCCAAAAAGGAAACATCTCCATCGAAAAGGTCTCGTCTAAAGATAACATCGCCGACATTCTTACTAAACCCCTCAAACGCGAATCGTTTAATTATCTTCGTCTAGGTCTCGGAATGATGGAACACATTCCGTAAATCGTTCTATTCTTTTCTTCTAAGTCTATTCTTTATTTCATGCGTCGTGACAACTTAATTACTTTAATCGAAGTATTTTAAGCATTTTTAATTAGCGAAATGCAAATTAAATTATCACTTCTTTTGAAAAATTCATCAAAAATTAAGCTCAAATCACATTCCCTGGTGGCGGTCCCACGTCCTCCAGATTAAACTAGGCGCCCCCCAGATATATCTGGGACCGTCGGTAGCAAACACGTAATATATGTTCTTTCTTTTTCAAAATCATAAAACAAACACTCCATTCTTCTTCTTTACCTGCAACGAAACAACTAAACACCTCACAAAACTCAAAATCAATCTTCAATACTTCAATTAAAAGCAAGATCAACAAAAAACAACATCTATAACATCACTCATAATAAACTGTTGTAAGTAATTTCGCCTTTCTTCTCTCTAATCTGTGTCTAGGGTTCTATTGAGCACAAAATTAAAAATTAGAGCTTTTCATTTTTTAGTGTTTTCTTACAATTAAGACTAGGACTACACAATGTATAACTATTATGCTTCTCATAGATATAGGATTTGCATAATCAAATGTTCTTGAAAATTTTCAAAATACATACAAGCCCCAATTTATTTTTGAAAAATTTCTCATGTATAGGAACATCATAAAATGTTTTTGTGCATTGTTAATACATTGTAAAAATGTTTTTGCATTCATGCATAATGAACTCATGATCGTTGATTGAAATATATAACTAATATATATTTCGACACGTTTGGATGAGCAAAATTGAACCAATGAGTGTTTGGGTTATCTCATAGGTTTTGTTTAGAGTCGAGATAATCGCATCTTCACATTTGTTGCATATAGACACACACTATGAATCAAATTACGATATTTTTTTATACATGTATATATTTTAAGACTATTTTCTTTATAGGTGAAAAAGATGCGGTGGCATGAAGTGCTAATTCTTACGATAAATCTCATAAAACTCTCTTTTCCACTCTAAAAATGTCATTTCAAAATATATCTAATCGACCAATACATGAAGGATGAATTGTTGACACAACATTCAATCCTAAGGCCAATATAGAAGAAATTCTACTCAACGTAGGATTTCAAACCTTCCTCCACTTAAGTGGAATCTTCTACCCTAAATTCATAATTGAATTTTATCATACTTTTGAACTTGAACTGATCGACGATCTTTGGATCATCTTTTTTGAAATAAATGGAAAACAAACGGGTGCGTCCTTTAGAGACTTTGAAACATTGCTCGATCTTCCTATTAAAGGACATTGCTTCTATAACAATGAATGGTCTTTTATGTCTATTATTCATCATAACAACACCCCCAACTAATAATCCTCTCTACACTAAACTAATTCATCCTAACACCATAATATTTAATATCACCAAAAAGCGACTTAACGGCTTCAAGTTCACATTGGATGATCCATACAATCTCTCCATTGAAGAGATCTGTCACTATCTCAAAACGGCACATCTTCTCATATGAGAAAATATTTTATGTACCGTTGATATTGACAAAGATCACTTGTCAGCTTGTGAAACATATATGCTATATTGCATAACTTCTTCCACATCATTCACTCTTTTCCAACTTCATCATCAATTGAATAAATGACTTCAAATATCGCCTTAATGGCATTTGCCATATGGTCTTCTGTTGTTAAAATTTCTTAACAAACTCACTGGATTCAACCCAAATGATCATAAATTTCTTGTCCACCAAGAATGAATCCTTTGATAAATCCATCTGATGAGGAAATCCTAGAAGATTCTCGTTGTGCTCATCATAATCATCATGGTTAAATATATTGAGGGGTGTTATACAAGGACCTATTGTAACACGACTATTGGTTAGGATAAATCAACTAGTCGGATGAATGTTAAAACTAATTGCTATCATGATTTATGCTTAACATTGTAGTTTAGTATTTTGCATGCTTATTTTTTTTATTAACTATCTAATGCATGCTCACTATCTTTCCTATTGATCATATGCCCCTATGTGATTACATGTTAGAGCCAGGATTAACTAGCCTAATTGTTTTTTATGATTAGCTAGCTTAGTTGATTCTTGAGACATACGAGTTGCCACAAACAGCCACCTTTGCCACTCATTTTTTTGCACAGTTATGACAAACAGGAAATACTGCGAAATTTCCGTAACTCCTAGAAAATGGCCCCCTAATATATGGAACTCCCCCCAATATATCTGGGATCGTCCACATATTTATGAGACCGTCTCCAGCAGGAGTCACGAGATTTTTACTATTTTCTACTTAGTTTCTATGAAGTTGATCATCTCTCTTCTAGCCCCAGCTACCTTTCTCTATTTTGCTAAACATATTTTGGAATCCTAATTTTCTTTAACCATGCCTTACCAAAATAATCCACTACCTCTTGATTAAATAATGATCATCCTCCACGTTCTCTTCATCATCTTCATGATATTCCTCTTCTTCCATGGCTTATACTCAAGCTTCTTCATCCAACCCTCCAAAGAAGCTCAAACTTACCATCATTCCACCAAGAAAACTCTTTGTGGATTTAACCCGAGAAGATGATGACACTCATACGCCATCTCCTATAGAAAAATCCTCATCAACATTACCACCCAATGCACCATCAAAAACTCTATCAACTAAAGAAACATCCTTTACTTTAGGGACCACCTCATCTTCTTTTGAATCAAAACCAAATTCTTCACCTTTTTCTTCAAGAAACACACCTTCTCCTCAACCAACTAGTCCTTTTCTTGATGATCCATTAGATGATCCTCCAAGACTTTCAAATGCACTTCTACCTCAAAGTCATCTTCCTTGGATATCACTCTTTCTATTTCACCTATCACTCTTCTTGATCACATGTTTGACACTCCATCACCACCTCCTCCACCACCACCACCACCACCTTTAATGGGCCATCCCATTTTCTTTAATGTTCTTGACTACCATGGAGCTCATTGTTTATGTTGCTTCCATAATCACAAACTTATCCTTTCTCTTAGGGATGAAATGCATTTCATTTTTTCTCATGTTGAGTATCTTCTCACCTCCGCTTTCGCATCACCTTATCCACCTCACCATTAACCATCATTAATGTTTAACAATAAAAATTAACCCACCTTTGGTTTAATCCATCCTCTATGAATCAAGAATCACATAGGCTTTATATAGTTTTTAGGATCTTAATATAGTTATGCTTCTATTTTTATTTTTAGTCTTATAAAATGCATACCTTTCAAGTATGAATTTATTTTACTTTTATGAATAAATAGTTTTATCTTATTAGTGTGATGGGTGATTTAAGTGCATACTTGTCTTGGCTGCATTTTTAGCCATCTTTATATATATTTGTCGTGATATTGCTCCAAGTTAGAAATATAACTTGCACTCGTCTTTCTAACTCGTTTTTGTAACAAGTCACTATAGCTCGATCCCTTGGTACCCTAAAAGAGGGGGACTATACATCAAAGGGGAGCATTAGCATCGTCGATTCTTTTCTCATCTCTACTCGACAACTAACCTTTTTGATTCGACAAAAAGGGGGAGAAATGGACTAAAACTCGTTAATAACTTGTAAACTTTATTTTTATATAAAATGAGTTTATATTTTGTCATCATCAAAAAAGGGGATATTGTTAATACAAATAATGTCTAAAAACGTTATTTGTATTTTTTGACCTCTCTACGTTTTGAAGATGACAAAATGTAAAAACATTCTACGATAAAAATAAACATATACACGTTATTAGTCATAAATTTCCATTTTGACGTAAATAACTTAAGGTATGTATAAATAAATCATTAAACTTGATTAATGATCAAAGATATATCTTTTTGTCTTAAACTTTACATTTTTACAAATGTAATAAATCCTTTTTTATAAAAAAAATATATAAAATATTTTTATTAATCAAAGAAATGTTTTATTTATTTATATAAATTCAAAATTTGGTTTTCCCCCCAAAACAGATAAAATTGTAGCAAATAAACATTTCCTCATTAAAAGACAAAAAGAGGAGCGTCTAGCTAGGGACGGTCCCCTGATAGGTAGAACGGCCCTCATATATATTGGGGACCGTGAGACCGTCTACAGGAGACACGCTCTTCTCTCTTGCCAATAAATACTGCAGTATTTCCTGGCAGTTTTTAAGCCTTTTGCACACATTTTTCTGTCATACTTCTCTCTCTACATCTCTCTAATCTTTTTAAACATTTGATCACTAACTTGCTTAATCTTGTTTAAGTGATCCATTGTTTCTTTCTTCCCTCAAGTGCAAGAGAAGAACACTCGTATTCGCAAAAAAATGAAGTGTTGTAGATTAGTGCTTTCTCTCTAATCTTCTTCTAGATTTGATTTCTTTATATCATTCTTGTGTAGTTGTGTAGATCCGGATAGTGTATAAATCCAGAAGTGTTGTATGTGTGTCGGTTAGTATTTTAGGCCTTAAAATACTCTTGTGAAGTGGTAGATTGGTTCTAGCTAAGATTAGGACTCGACGTATAGCTTAGTGTTGGAAATTGGTATAAGTGAAGTAGGGCGAAGAAGAGCTTCGTAGCCGAACCACTATAGTTCTCGGTGTTGTGGTTTGATTGTTCTATCTCTTTACTTTTATATCATCTTTTATATTATGTAGATATAGTTTATAGTGTGTTTGTGTTGTTTACACGTAGATATATTGTTCATACTTATTGTTGATTGAGATCACATAAACTCGAATCTAGGATTTTTATAAGCAAACTTTTAAAACGCTAATTAATGGGTAAACTATTCAACCCCTCCCCCTTCTAGTTTCCACATTAACGAAAACAAAAAACTAAACAAGTCTTCTAAACAGAACATCAACACATAACATGCTTATTTATCTGATGAGTTTGGACCCTCTTCTTTCCTAAACCAACAACGGGAGTGACGAAACAACAGTTGTACTGGATACGCTTGTAATCACGTCCGCATGGCTGCTTATTCTTTTCATGCTTAGAAACCTTTGGTGAACCTTCCTTATGGTGGGATTTGGTGTTGTTTTGTTGGTTCTGGTCTTCTTGGAGTCGGTTGGATCTTAGAAGCAATTGTTTTGTTGGTTGTTCTTTGATGTTGTTTAGGGTTTGATGCATTTTTATGTAGAATTTTTTTAAAGACGATTGGTTTGTAAGAAAAAAATTATGGCTAGGGTTTAACGGGGTGGTTTAGGGGAGGCGGCTCAACGTATCCACCTAGGTATGAGGATTAGACCCGCTCCGATACCCTGTTAGACAATGAAAACCCCGTGAGTTATGATTTATTATTGACCATAATATATAGGAGATTACATGTATGAAACCCTAACGGACCCTCAACCCTATTAGCCAATAAATAAATAAGCCCAATCCCGTGTGTGGGTTGGGGTCCATTAGGGTTTTAATATTGTTTGTCATGTGTACTCTATAAATAGTAGATGATTAATAAAGATTGACCGATGAAGGTTTTCATTGTCTAACATGAGAGCGGGTTTGAATATCAGAGCCGCCTTCTTTATGTCACCCCGTCAAACCCTAACCGTTACGTTTACCCCTTTTCTAAATCCATGTCTATCAAGATTTACTCACTTGTGACGAGCTCCTCTCAGATTCTTTTCTTGGCGAGCGTGCATAAAGAATAAAAGGTTTAATTCTTTTGTTTAGCAGCTCCAAATACAAATCATCATGTTAGTCTATCAAATCTATAGTTAGTTTTATGTTGAAAAAAATGTTTTTTTGTTTTTAGGTAGAGAATACATTGGTTTATTCTCTGGTAGGATACTTTGGTTTATCATGGTTAGCGATATTTTGGTTTATCCCGTATGAAAAAAATGATACTTTGGGTTATCTGCAAAAAGGGATACTTTGGTTTATCCCGTATGAAAAAAAAGAATACTTTGGGTTATCTGCAAAAAGGGATACTTTGGGTTATCCCGTATGAAAAAAGGATACTTTGGGTTATCCCGTAAGAAAAAAAACTTTAGTTTTAGGTTTATGAGTTTGTGACTTTCAATTTTGAAGATTTGTTTGATGGATTTCTTCAACAACTAATTGTGTTCGTGTGTGACGAGTCTGTTGCTACTTGTACCATATGAAGACTCCTTGCTGCAAATTAGTTTTTAATTAGCTTTTATGTTTCGTGTTTTCTTTTTCAGTCTCGAGCTTTCGCGATTTCGCCGCTCAGACTGCGAGGAAGTATTAGCCAATAATTAAATAAGCCCAAGCCCGTATGTGGGTTAGGGTCCATTAGGGTTTTAATATTGTTTGTCATGTGTACTCTATAAATAGTGGATGATTAATAAAGACTGACCGACATGGGTTTTCATTGTCTAACAAAGTCTTTTATCCTTTGACTTGCGATGCATAACATTGCAGTAATGTGCGAGGAGTGGGACTTAATTCATACCCAACGGCTTATTAACACCACAGTTATCCCGATATGTTTTAGTTTTATGAGTTGTACATTACAAGGTGGATGTAGTCAAAAAAAATTGTTCCTCTTTTAAAGAGTTAAAACTTTAGTGGCCACTCGATGAGATGATTTGATATTTGCAAGACCTTGCCTAGTGATGAGAACTTTGTGAAAGTTTATCATTGGTGATTCGTATCATTTCGAGATCGAGAAACTAAATGTTAACCCAAGGAAGATTTAATCGATGTCCTTGTCAACAAGTATTGAACAAAGTGATAGTTGACTTATTAACTACAAGGTCATTAAAGTAATGTTGTTCGTTTTGTTAAACAAACAAACACTCATATGATTAGTGAAAGCATGGTGGATCTATTGCTAGATTTTCACATGTCGGTATAAATTATTTAAGAAGATGTTATATGCGTGCTCAAGTGGGAGGTTGTTGGTTTATGGGCAAGATATAACTCAATAATTAACATTGTCATTAATATATGAGACCATAGGGTCATACATGTATAACACGAGACTTATTATTAATATATATTTTGTATATATACTAGTGATTACAATATTAAAGAGGAAGTAATTGGCTAATTACTAAGTTGGAGGTAATTAGGAATTATGCTTAATTAAGTTAACTAGTAAGTATACATTAGACCAATAAGACTTAAGCCAGTACTTATGGAAGCTCATGTATTAGGTTTGGGTGTGATATGGACGATTCCCCTTGGGGTTTTTGTTTTGGTCTTGGGCCTAATGGGGAAATAAAAAATATCTTTTGAAGATATGCTTTCCTTAATGGTTAATGCTAAATCTTTTGTAGATATCATTTTCTTATCACATAAGATTATTAGGCTATAAAAAGCAAATGATTTTACATCATTTGTTAATTAATGGAAACCCTAATTCGTTCTCTCCTCTCTCCCTTCCTCCCCACGGTCGTCGGCCACCATCGTACGGCCCTCGTCGTCGTTCGCCTTCGTCTCACGATCGTGCGCCTCTGCCGCAAACACACTTGTGTGTTTGTGTTGTGCTCGATTAGATCTTACATACTATGTGATTAGATCAAGTATTACATGATTGGATCATGTAATTATTATGGTGATACGTTGATTAGATCAAACCTCTTTATAGATTAGATCCATTGTAACTAGGACTAGCACCTGAAGGAAGTTGTTTGAGTGTTAGTGTATGACTGACTATGATGCCAGATCGCACTTTCGTATGTGTTTATGAAGAGTGAATCATTCATAATGATCAACTAGGGTTTGCAAATATTGTTCATGTTCGTGAATCTATAGAGATGGAGATCAAGATGGAGATGTGTTTGAGTTGATGTTTACTAAAAGGTACACCTGCTCTTACTGTCTTTTATATGATTAACCAAACTGGTTGTATATGGATCTTGTGGCTTGAAAAGCTTTTGTTTAAACTGTAGCTTTAACTGAGTCTTCCGTTGTATGATTGATATGATCTATTGTTTGTTTGATTGTCAAATAATCTTAAAATTACCGTCTCTATACACTTGAGTTTCCCTACACATACCCCTCTTTAAGGTAATTCCAATACGGAACATATTCTAATAAAAATAAAAAAATACAGAACATAAACTGATAAAAAATATTTTATATTGTTAAATAGAGGGAGTAAGGTGGGGAGGGGGGTAGACATATGCATAACAATACGCATCTAATAACTAAAAAAATTATTTTATTATAAATTTACACAATAGCCGACTGATCCATTGTTGTTTTGACAGTGGGCCAGCCCGTTTTTTTTTAATTTGTATGCACAAAGTAGGAATGGAAAAAAAAATATTACAAAAGTTTTGATTTATTCAGATAAAAAAAATACCCGCGGAAACATCTTCGATACCTAATAACTTTAAAATAATCGATATGGTCACAAACGTACAACCCATTATATTAAAAAAAACCAATATAACAAAAAAAAACAACACTTTAAACATGAGGCACTAGCCTAAAATTCGCATAAAATGTGACCCAAAATTTGGCCCAAAGTAAAAAAAAAAAACTAGCCCAAAATTAGCCTGAAATCTGGCCCAAAGTAAAAAAAAAATACAAAACGGTCCCTCAACTTTTAACTATTTACGATTTTCTTACACAAAAAATCCGTATATAATTATTAAACAAAAAAACACGTAAGTTTTTATTGTTCACACTTTTTTACATTCATCGGCCCAAATAAAAAGATATCGAACCGTCCCAAAAAAAGAAAATATTCGGGAAAAAATTAACCCCTCCCAACGCAAATTTTTTTTCCCGAATCGTACAAAAAAAGGAAATATCCGGGAAAAAATTAGCCAAAAAAAAAATACAAAACGGACCCTCACCTTTTAACTATTTACGATTTTCTTACACAAAAAATCCCGTAAAAAAATTAACAAAAAAAACACGTCAAGTTTTTATTGTTCACAACTTTTTTACATTCATCGGCCCAAATAAAAAGATATCGAACCGTCCCAAAAAAAGAAAATATTCGAGAAAAAATTAACCCGTCCCAACGCAAATTTTTTTTTCCCGAACTGTACAAAAATGAAATACGGAAAAAATTAGCCAAAAAAAAAAAACAACCCAAAAAATAGCCTAAAATTTGGCCAAAGTAAAAAACAAAACGGACCTCACATTTTACACTCATTACGATTTTCTTACACAAAAATTCCCGTAAAAAAATTTACAAAACCGTTCCAAAAAAAAGAAAATATTCAGGAAAAAATTAGCCGTCCCAACGTAATTTTTTTTTTTCCCGAATATACAAAAAAAGAAATATTAAAAATTACCCCGCATAACGTTCGCCAAAAAAATCCCGAAAACAAAAGCAAATTATTCGGGAAAAAATTAGCCCCGCGAATGGCGGGTTACTTTTGCTTGTTTTACACATTAGACAATATAGCTAATGTTTGACACAGTAACGGGACTGCCACAGTGCTAAATATAGTCGGCTAATTTTGGCCCAGCTTTTTGGCATTTACTCTTTCCCCCAGCACATCCTCTTTGCACAAAACACGATACCACCGATTTCTTGAACATTCTTCACAGTTTCTTCATATCTTTTTTCACACACATACATGATCGTGAAGCTTCTTCAAAACTTCTTTCTATAAGTTTTGTGTGGGATTCATCCACACCGGTAAATGATATGCCGGTATGAAACCACACTCATAGATTATAGACACTTAAAGGTAAGTTTGTTTTGATATGATTCACATTTAGGATAAATGGTAGCAGTATTATGCATTTATTCCTTTTTGAGTTGACGTTTGTGTGTCCAAAGAATCCACACGAGGCTTTGATCATTTAAATTAAAATGAGATTTAAGGTTTAATATATAAGTTAATGTAAATTAGTGATAGTATAAATAATTCTAAATGTCTCATATCGATGATTACGCAACCAAATTCTTTTAACAGTAGATTAGATAAGAACATTATTATATTTGGAGGTTTTACCTTACTTATGATGTTTGCAGGTAAAGTTTGCAGCTAAACTCAAAGCTTTGAGGATGATCAGGAGCTACATGAGGAAGAAGATGAGAAAACAGGTATCTTGATTCTTCTTACCGACTCAGAAGCTTTATCTGACACCCATATGTAAGTTTAATCCAGATATGTGCTTATCTCTTTTAACTTTTCCCACGCTTCATCTACCTAATAAAAATCGTTACTTTTGTTGACTTATCATATAGTTGTAGGTATTTTTCGTTTGTTTCAGGTCTTGAAAGGTTCTTTGTGTTGATGTATAGGATTGGGTTTTATGGTTTTGTGCTAATTTTGTTTTTTTTTTATAAAGTTACAACTTTTATCTTTTGGAAAAAAGGGTTATTTGTATTAAGATTGTAAATGCGTTAATGATTGTTTAATTTCGGTTTTTAGGTTGGTTCTTTTACTGGTATAACTAAACATCAAGTTCACGAGTTTGTTGATGATAAAAAGGTGCAATTTTTATTTATTTTGTTAATTTCTTCATGTTGCATATGAGGTGTTTGATAAAATGTTCTAATGGCAGATTGCACACGGTTCTTCTTTTTTGTGAGACTCCGAGAGTGAGTGGTGTGTATTCTGGAGTGAGTTCACTGACTACAGTTGAATGTGTTGGTGCAGTGGGTAGGTGTTCACACGGACATGTTTCGGGGGTGTGGTCTTGCGGGTTCTGGTTTTTAGAAAGTGTGGGGGTCTAATTTGGGTATAGTTTTGGACCCAAGTAGATATGCATAAGATTGGTTAAGTTTGTTATCGGTCAAGAACGAGTTAAAAATTGTGTCCTTATTGTTGTTTTAGAGTTATTTGATGTTGCGTTTTGAATTGTAACAGTTTCAGGTACGTTTTTTTGGTTGCGTGTGGTACATATATATGTTTATGGTGATTTTGCTTAATACTTTTGGGGTTTTGTCTTTGGAAGCTCTTAATTTCATTTTCTTTTTTTCTGATTTCATATTAATTCATATTTGGGGTTTTTGGTAAGTTTATATGTGGTTAGTCATAAACAACTCACTTTTTTTGGTCACTTAAGTAAAAAATGTAATATACTAATTGGTCAGCAACTAATTTGTTAAGTGAATTACCAGTTTTCTTTGTGGTTTACATGAAATAATTATGATTAAGGGAAATCAAGACTTGTTGTTAACATATTCCGTTGTTGGCGCAAAGAGCTTGGAAACAAGGTACATCATTTTCTTGAGTATTCTTGAAACAAATAATGTAATTTTATATCACAAAATTGTGCATGTTAATCTGTTTTAGTTTTTACTGTCGGTTGTTTATGTTGTTATTGGGTTTTAAATTTAAATAGTATTTGTCTAATATGTACATATTTATTGATGGAACGTAAAGCTAAAAGGTTACCCCAAATGTTGCTTTGAGTTGTTATTGGATAATAGATGTGAATATGCTTGAAACTTTAGAGTTTGTTAATTCAGTTAGTTTGTTATGGTTTGTATATATCATGTGTTATTGTCTATCTTACGTCATTTCATTAACAGACTATATAAATGTGTTTAAAAGCTAGGTGATTATGCGTTTCAGATGTGTTATTTAGTTATAAAGTGTAATGGAACTGAAGATCGTAGTCAGAGGACGAGTTTAGTGTTTATTTAGGTCGAGAAAGCTGTATATTATTCTGTTATGATTTGGCTCATTCTAGATTTGGTTATCAGGATTTTAGTCGAGAGGAGGAGTACCGTGCTTATTTATTACGATATTCCCTCTTTGGTAATTGAGGTTCATGTATTCTTTGCATGTCATGAGCTGAATATAGTAGGGTTTATATAATCCTCTAATGTTCATGCCTATGTACTAAGAATCTTTATTATTATATTTCTACTCTTTATCTATCAAAGCACAATCTATATAAAATGTGTAAATAATATCTTTATAGTGTAGCAAAGGCAAATGCATTGCATCAGTTGTAAAGGTAATATTATTAGGTTTGAGGTAGTGGAAGTCTGTTTGACTTTAGTTGTGTTAAAAATACCCTCATGTTTTTTGTTTGCTAGGGTTGATTGACGCTGGGTGATGTAATTTCGGGCAACAGTTCCTGAAGGAAATGGTAGCACTCCACTGTGAAAATGGTGCTGGACGAGTAGTATAACGGGTGGTGCAACAAGTACGAATGATCAAGCACAAATGTGTGGGTACAGACTATAGAAATCAGGTAGAGATGGTATATGTTATAACATATATAGTGGTACAGACCGTGCAGAATGATTTAACTCATATAACATATATTACAGTTCAAATATTGCATATCAAACATGGGATGTCTTTCTGCGGAGGTGTCAAATGGTAATTATATGCATGCATCGCTGATACATCTTATTAATGGCCATTTCTTTTTTTGAAAATACATCGCGGGCTAAGTGTAGGTTCATTCGTGTAATATCTTGATAGAGAAGCAGCGGGTTCTAATTGGCATATCAAAAAGGAGAGCATTTTCATTTCATGGGTTAATCAACGAATTAATAGAAACAAATACGGGCCCACTGGTTCTAGGCACCAAAAGAAAAAGTAAAGGTTTGGAATCTCTGTCTTAAGAATGCTTCTTTATATTGCACCGACAACCAATATAGAAAACATGGTGAAGTCTTTTTGTGATTGCTTGCAGGTTCTGCTTAATGGAGGGAAAGATGACAAGGTAATGTTGGCTTATGCATATGGGTTTAGAAGCTTCACAAGAGCCTGTTACAAAATATCGAGTGCTTAGTCCTATAATAAGTGGTTGTTCGCTACGCTCAATAAGAAGCCGGAATAGCTGATGGTAATTTTCGTTTGTGTAGCAAGTTTAGCAACCCATACAAAGTTTTTATGACATTCCGTCGTTATCAACTCCTTTTAAGTTGTATTAATGGAAGGTGTCATTATTATTACCATGGGTTGATTCCTATTTTACAACTCGATCATGGCAACAAATTTGTTAATAACATATATAGTCTGTTTGACTTTAGTTGGTGTTAAAATTTGGCTTTTTTTAATATTTTCTAAAGAAATTACGACGACATGTTAGTCCCCGCTGCAACGCGCGGGTCATTTTCCAACTCGTTTAACATATAAAATTATTTTCTCTTTCATACATCAAACACGAATTCAAATCCCAATCAATATTCTAAACCAAATCCAAATCCAAGTCACATGGATTAGTCGGTTAAAAAATAAAAAAATTGTAATGATAAAAAATTATAAATCACTCTTACTCTTGATTTAACTTATCAAATTAAGTACTAAAAAGCTTAACACCCCTTGTTGCAAGATTGATTACGGTCCGAAAACCATATTGGACAAAAACAAACCCGAACCAAAATCGATTTTTCCCAAAACAACTGACCGAGGACCGGACTGAATGTATCATGTTCTGTCCGGTTCGACCGCATCCAAACCGAACCGTGAACACCCTACTAGTACAGCTGACTATGGACTAGGGGTGTAAATGAGACGAGACAGCTCGCGAGCTATTCGAGATTGACTCGCAAACTACTCGAAATCGACTCTATTTAGACGAGTCGAGCTCGAGTTCGAACTATTCGAGTATATAATCGAGCTGAGTTCGAGCTCCAAAATACTCGGCTCGTGAAGCTCGCGAGCTTTTTCGAGCTTTGATCAAATCACACTTTTACCCTTTTATATGCATATATTTACATAAGTTTCATAAAAATCAAGTCAGCCGTGCTGCGTGAGGGAGCTTTGCCGAAGTATTGGGGTCGAGGATCTCGAGTCGATTCAGCTCGAGTTATAGATAGACGACCAAGCTCGGATGGAGATGCCCGATAGTTTTCGAGGCTCGAGTTCGTTGTCGAGCTCGAGTTTTAATACACCGAGTCGACTCGACTCGAAATCAAAAACTCGACCTAGCTCGAGTCGAGTTTCGACTCGAGTTTTAGTATTAGTCGAGCTCGAGCTTGGCAGTACCGGCCGACTCGCTGTTTACAACCTAGGGTGCTGAGCCACCCCTAATCAACCGATGTTATGTCTTTGCTATTTAGAATACAAGCCTTGTTTTACGAATTTTTCTACATTTAGTTCCTTATTACTATAAGACCACAAGCCGCCCTCCAACCCCCCCCCTTTAACTAAAAATCATGGCCCGACCTCTGCATATCAAAGTATAATCAATTATCAGCTTGAACACACTTCTAATTATCTCATAAATAATGCCATTTGTCAAGCAGTTTCACTATAAAAATATAATAACTTACTAATCATTATCTCAATCAAATCAACGTCTCACTATTAAAAAAGTACTTAAAAATACATTAGGAAGAAATTAATATTTCCCTGATTATCAAATCAAGATTCCTAAATTTAATGAATTATTTGAATAACAGACGAATATAAGATAAGACTACCGTAAGGAATGCTCGACCGTGTGGCCGGTCGCCCCCCCACCACAAACCATAAAATTCCCTTCTTTTTATGGAAACCCACCTCTAAACGACACCTTGGAAAAATGAATACTTGTCAGAGTAAGTTCGATCATAATGGAGTGAGTAAGTTTTATTGTTGTGGTTGGTTTCTAATTGATTTTTGCGTGGTATGTTTGAAATCAAAAACTCGACCGAGCTCGAGTCGAGTTTCGAGCTCGAGTTTTAGTATTCGAGTCGAGCTCGAGCTTGGCAATACTCGGCTCGACTCGGCTCGTTTACACCCGAGTGGGTGCTGAGCCACCCCTAATCAACCTATTTTATTCATTAACTGTTTAGATTACAAGCATTTTTTCTAATAGTTTCTTACATTTAGCTTCCTTATTCTATAAGCCGCCCCCTTTAACTAAAAATCATGGCCCCACCTCTACATATCAAAATATAATGATATATCATCTTGAAAACACTTCTAATTATCTTCATATATAATGCCATTTGTCAAGAGTTCACATGAGAAATATAATAACTCACTTAATCATATCTCAATCAATACTCATCACGTATTAAAAAAGGTATTTAAAAATACAAGTTAGGAAGAAATATCATTCCCGAATATCAAATCAAGTTTCCTAGAATTTAATGAATGAGTTTGTAATAACATGACGAATATAAGATAAGACTACCGTAATGAATGATCGACCTTGTGGCCGGTCGCCACCCAGAACGCATCCCCTCTTTTTATGAAACCCACCTCTAGACACGTCACCCTTGGAAAAATTGAATACTTGGTCAGGTAGTCGATCGAATGATGTGAGTATGTTTTATGTGTGTGGTTGGTTTCTAATTGATTTTTGCGTGGTATGTTTTTTGTGATCATGATTGATTTATTGCGATCATTTAGTTAAGAAAAAAATTCAGCTGGCGCTCAGATGATAAAAGGTGATCCTGGTCGGAAACGATTAGAATTTAGATATAGTATAAAAGCATGAGGTATCGTAAGCCATGGCTTGAGACATCCCCAAAAACACCACTTGATGGCACGATTCCCACACCGCACCTCGCGTTTTCGAGTGCTAAGCCACCACCACCACACCATATGGTCCCGAAAAACGCCAAATGGTGGCACGAGACCCACATCGTGAGTCGTGTTTTCAGGTTTTTGGTGTTATGTGAAACTTGACGACACCAGAAATGTGATGTCATAGGGCGATAAGTGTTTTTGGTGTTATGAGATAAAGTGATGATGTGACAACACTTTTTCCATGACACCTTAAGGTAACTACCGCTTTAAATGCACCTCTAGTTGATGCATTGAGAGGGGAATAAAATTCTAGAAGATTGGTTAAAACATAAGGTCGAAAAGAATGACGTCAGCCTTATCTTCATAAACCCTAAAACCAAAACATTTTCTTATCTCAAACTCTCAAATTCTCACTTAACTCACACCTACTCCTTCTATCTATCTCTCCTCTCGTTTCATATCTCTTCATTCAGGTGAGGTAATAACCCTTCTTCATTTCAACTTCAATTTCAATTCAATTATTCATTTGGTTTATGCCAATACTTTTTATTTACACATATGAATTTGTTAAATGTGTTTCAGATATCAACACGATTAAGGTAGTAATTGTGTAGTATATGTTTGAGGTTCTACTTCCTAGGTCTCCAATTATTATTTCATTATAAACTTATGTAAGCCGAAAAGTTTCAAAATGAGCCACAAAAAGTTACTCAAATGTATGCATCAAATACTATGTAACACTAAATATTTAAAATTCGCTCGTATTTATCAATGGGTTCATTCTAATAGTCTTAATGAGCTTGTTATAATATATATTCTGTGGGTGTTAGATGGAATTTGGTATTAAATAGAAAAACAAATGGTGTAAGTTTGGTGTTTTGCTGTGTTTGGGATAGAGCTTATTAGGGCTTATTGGGCTTAAGCT
This sequence comes from Tanacetum coccineum, assembly GCA_026074375.1. NCBI lineage: Eukaryota > Viridiplantae > Streptophyta > Magnoliopsida > Asterales > Asteraceae > Tanacetum > Tanacetum coccineum. The sequence goes on from BQNB010002742.1 coordinate 89,156, forward strand.
TTTAAAATAAGCTAGCTTATAAAATAAAGCTTTGTTTGTCACACATGCTTATGGAAGCTTTTATAAGCTATAAGCCTCCATAAGCCCAAACCTATTGAAAAAGGCTAATGGGGGCTTATAGCTAGTCAAATTACTTAAATAACCTTCAAAATATTATGGATTATCGCGCAAAAGCTGAAAATATACTACTATCTAAATTTAATTTGATGTATTTTTATACGATTTTACATTAATAAGCTTCGGCTCCAACTAATTCGCCAAATAGGTTTTTGAAAATATAAGCTCCAACTTTCGGCTTATAATATAAGCTCCAGCCACAGCCCTAGCTTCAACCCATTTCGCCAAACATACCCTAATGCGCATACAATTGGGATGGTCTAACAAGATTTATTAAGTGTCCGGTAACATCTTTATTTAGGTTATAAAAAAGTATCAGTTGAAGTTAATGTACATGTTTGTCGTGTACTTTATTGTGGTTGTTTATTGTAATATTGTGTAATGATGTGTTCTTATTTTACTGTGTTTGTAGCTAATCGAGGATTGTTAGAAGATGGCGTCTATCACCCCCTTATCTTTTGCATCCAGCACTAAAACGAATTCATTGGAAACATTGTCTTCATTCTCTTCGATATCTTCTACTCCCCTCGGTCACAGAAGGCAGAATGTCGTTTTACAGAAAAGGTCATCTCTTAAGGTTAAGTCAATGGCCAAAGAGATTTACTTGAACAAGGACGGCTCTGCTATTAAAAAGCTTCAGGTAGCATCAAAATGATGGTCTTGATGTTTTGTTATTGTATATGTGACGTCGTGTATGCTAATATGTGTGCGTTTTATATGCAGGCTGGTGTTAACAAGCTTGCAGATCTAGTCGGAGTTACTTTGGGCCCAAAAGGGCGTAATGTAGTTTTGGAAAGCAAGTATGGTTCACCTAAAATCGTAAACGATGGTGTGACTGTCGCTAAAGAGGTACATTTATGTGTTTTTTTTTCAAGCTGACATGATTTAATTGCCTACACGAGTGGACTTACATCATTGTCTATTAGGTTGAATTGGAAGACCCTGTTGAGAACATTGGTGCCAAGCTGGTAAGACAAGCCGCTTCAAAGACTAATGATTTGGCTGGTGATGGAACCACAACATCTGTTGTTCTAGCACAAGGCTTAATTACCGAGGGTGTTAAGGTATGTGGTGGATATTTGATATTTCTAATAGATGTATTATACGAAGTGGTAAATTTTAAAAGGTAAACATACTCATTATGAACTCATATATTTAGGTGGTGGCAGCTGGTGCTAATCCCATTCAGATTACAAGAGGTATTGAAAAAACCACTAAAGCCCTCGTTGAAGAGCTTAAGAAGATGTCAAAAGAAGTGAGTTCGCCTTCTCTTGATTATCTTAACCAATAATACGGTTAACCTAGCTTCAGTACTTTCATGAGATCTTTCGACTTTTATTTTGTCGTGATAAGGGAAAATTACTAATCTAACTTCTCCCGAGTGGGGTACTTAACAGTATGTCGTATTTTTTAGAAATGCATGGAACGTCTACCACATAATTCGCAAAATTTGCGAATTACTTAAAATTTGCAATCAATGCAATTTTGCTGAAAAACAAGAATTATATATGATTCACAAAAAACTGGGAAAACTCACGTTTTAATTATTTTTTTTGTGGTTTGTGAATTTTGGTCTTGTATGATACAGTGTAATATATCTAAAAAGTAAGACATGTATAATCTATTCTATAAGCCACTCAAAAAAGGGTGAGAAAAGTAACTTTTCCTAAAGACAACATTTAGATGCTAAATGTTTTCTATATCGTATGTGGAATTGCAGGTTGAAGACAGCGAGCTCGCAGATGTGGCTGCAGTAAGTGCAGGAAACAACCAAGAAGTCGGAAGTATGATTGCCGAAGCAATGAGCAAAGTAGGAAGGAAAGGTGTCGTGACTCTTGAAGAGGGCAAAAGTGCCGAAAACTACTTGTATGTTGTTGAAGGCATGCAATTTGATCGGGGTTACCTTTCTCCATACTTCGTTACTGACAGTGAGAAAATGACCGTCGAGTTTGAAAACTGCAAGGTTTAATTTTGTTCCATACTATGCTGTATCATTGTTTAATTTTGTTCCTAACTTAAGATACTGATTTTATGCCTTGTGGGTGTAGTTGCTTTTGGTTGACAAGAAGATAACAAATGCAAGGGATTTAGTTAGTGTTTTGGAAGATGCTATTAAGGGTGGCTACCCCATATTGGTTATAGCAGAAGACGTCGAACAGGAAGCTCTTGCTACCCTTGTCGTGAACAAACTCCGAGGTTCATTAAAGATTGCTGCACTTAAAGCACCTGGATTTGGTGATCGCAAGAGTCAATATCTTGATGATATTGCTACTCTTACCGGAGGCAAGTGTTAATTTTTTTAATAGGTTGTTTGGACCCATTACTTGTGGATGGGTCGTTTTATGTCATCTTTAACTGGTCAGATAAAATAAATAGCTGAATAGGAATGGATTGAAATTCGGTCAAAGTGTTTTTTAAAATCATAAAATTAAGATTGTTACTGAAATAATATAACTTTATAATAACAAATTGGACAAAAAGTGTGTTTGGTTTCTACTTATGTTTCACCTCTACTAGTTTTATAGCTAATAAATTTTTAATAAAATTATGTCATGTTTTATGTTTTTGCGGGTTCCTTTCCATAATGTCTCCCTGCATATTGATTCAGGAACCGTAATAAGAGAGGAGGTAGGGTTAACACTCGAGAACGCTGGGAGTGAGGTTTTAGGACTTGCTGCAAAGGTGGTACTCACCAAGGATACCACAACTATTGTTGGTGATGGCAGCACCCAGGAGTTGATTAACAAACGTGTCGCTCAAATTAGAAACCTTATTGAGGTGGGCTTCTATATACTCTGTAACTATTTTTTGTATCCACTTCTAATAGGGTTTTTATTCTCCAACTAATCGTGACAATAACATTAACTGTATCTTGCAGGCAGCAGAACAGGACTATGAGAAAGAGAAGCTAAATGAAAGAATTGCCAAATTGTCTGGTGGGGTCGCTGTTATCCAGGTGCGTTTTAGTTTTCCAATATTTGATTTTAGCTCACTGTGGATGTATTCGTTTGTCTCAAATTTAAAGTGTTGTGCAGGTTGGGGCACAAACAGAAACCGAACTCAAGGAAAAGAAACTGAGAGTAGAAGATGCTCTCAACGCAACAAAGGTTATTACAAACTATTCTTACATTTGAGAACCATTTTTGGCTTCTTTTTTTAACTATATCTTTATATTCAGTGTTAAATTTAAATATATTTCGGACCGTCTTATAGGCCGCCGTTGAGGAAGGTATTGTAGTGGGTGGTGGATGCACGTTATTGCGTCTTGCTGCTAAGGTTGATGCCATTAAAGAAACTCTTGACAACGATGAACAGAAGGTAGGAGCGGATATTGTTAAGAGGGCACTTGGCTACCCAATGAAGCTGATTGCAAAGAATGCTGGTGTTAATGGAAGCGTTGTAATTGAGAAGGTAACTTCGACTACACAAAAAGTTCCTTTTTTCTTGGATAATAGGTCTGTTTGGGTACATGAATGGAATCAATGAATGTTTATATTGTCTTTCAGGTCCTAGCTAGTAACGACCCCAAGTTTGGTTACAACGCTGCAACCGGGAAATACGAGGATCTGATGGCCGCTGGTATCATTGATCCCACAAAGGCAAGTCTCGTACCTCGTAACATAACTAGTGTCTCTTGAGTGCAAAAGTTAACAAGTGTTAAATGTGGAATATATGCAGGTGGTGAGATGTTGCTTGGAACATGCATCTTCAGTTGCAAAGACCTTCCTTACATCAGATGCCGTGGTGGTTGAAATCAAGGAGGCTGAACCCTTACCCGCGGGAAACCCCATGGACAACTCAGGTATTTTAAGTGTTTGAATTATTGTTTTTGTGTTTCTTTTTCATATTTGTTTTGTTTACGGAGATTTTTGTAGAGTGATGGTACATATATTGATACATGTCCTTATTCGTATCCAGGTTATGGTTACTAAGCCTACGGGTTATGACAACGTGCTAGTGAATAGAACTACTACAAAAAGTTGTGCAACCAGGATGAGAAATATTGCTTCAACCACCTCTTTGTTAGCTCCTTTTTTTCTAGTTGTAAGATGCCGAATTTGCTCTTTGAAACTGTTTCTCCATTATATTTAGAGGTGGTTGGGTGGGTTAAATTTTGGCGGATATGGTATCCTAGGATCAGCAGTTGTATTCAAATCAAGAAATGGATTAATAAGAAAGCTACAATGGTAGTATTGTGTAATATTGGTGTAGTTGTTTACTCGAGCCCTCCAATTCCTAACATGTTCTGTAGGTCCAAATGGTTGAGCATCATATCCATCAATCTTCCATTTGATGCATTCAGTACTTGTGGATCTAGGTCTTTCAAGCGGAACCTATTACTCGTGAGTAAGGCTGTTACTAGGGTTAGGCTCGTTCGGTTGGATCTATTCAGGTTGAGGCTAGAAAACCTATACTGAACTTGGCCGTATTAAGATTTCGGGCTGGTTGGTCTGTTAAATGTGTAACATAAGTAAAAACCTTATTCGGGTAAATTGGGTTGACCCGAACCCGATTTAGCCAAACATATATTACTTGACACCGGACCCTATGTAGCATTCAGGTTAATCTGGTGAACCCAAATAAGATCTCCAACCCAAATAGTCTTAATCAGGTTTGGGTCGAGTAGGCTCTTTTGACACCTGTACTCGTGGGCAACTTGATAACAGGTGGTATTCCAAGTTTACTTGCCTGGTATTTTGCTAGTCAGTTCCGTTCCCTTGAATGTATTCACCCATTTAGTATTTCTTTCTTTTTAAGTATTTCTGTTACAGTATAGTAGATTTTAAGTATTCGAAAGATTGACTGACCGTGAGATATTTCTAGCTACTTGATACTGTACTATTAAACTTGAACAGGACAGTCCACAAAATGGGGATTATGACTAAAAATGATGACAATACGATGACGGAAAAAAGGTGGACTTGACCTGGTCTTTTTAGTATATTTCCAATAAGCATAGTTGGTCATACACTTGCAAACTGGGGTGCGATTTGAATTGTTCAGATCATATGTTCATTGCATTTTAATAAAACCAGATTGGCTATATCGGTGTTAGTACAAAATACGTAATGGGTTGAGTAGATGGATTTGGGGAGTTATTAGACCAGGCCCAAGGATGAGATCCTGTACTAAATCAAGTAATGAGATGATTCTCTGCACAACGAAAGGTAAACCGTTAGTCTTACCGTGAGGACGGACCTCACGATTGGACTCCAGCGTAAGAGTAAGTAAACATATTTGTCAGAGAATGTCAAAGTATGTGTGTATGGAATGTGGTCAGAAAATCATGCCTTGTGGGGTGTCAGAGTATCCCTTTTTATAGGTGAGTAAAATATTAGATTTTAATAATATTTCGCTCATTTCTGTTAGTGGGCCGAAGCGGGACCATTATCGGTATGGGTCTCGTTAGTTAATCGTGTCTTGCGGACGTGGGTCCCCTTCCGCGGATGTTGCTTGGTCCGCGGAAGGGCTATCACGTCCGTCTTATTTCTTCCGGGCCGTGCCAGCACGGGACTGGGCTTAGCTTTGGCCTATTGTGCTTTGCGATTGTCTTGTTGGGCTTGGGCCCATGTATAATTTATGTAATCCAGGCCCGGAGGCCTGTTACACGTATTATACGTCATCAAGTCCCCCCAGTCTAGTGTGTCTATTGCGTGCGATTGTTATTGCGTGCGGTAGATATCACTAGACTCAGGTTCCGGTACTCCTTGTATTTTTGCGCCCTCCATGCTTGTCTTTCCGCGACGTTTCGTTGCCCTTGTTAGGTGGGACGTGGGTGACGTAGGTAACGTGGTCTCTTCGTGGCCTTTCACCTTCTGACTGATTTGTCTGGTTAGTCCAACTGTTTAACTGTCATCACTATCTTTTACTTTTCATCTTGGCTATTGACTTGGAGGTTTAGTACAACGTGGAAGCATCTGGAAGGAGCTTGCACTTACTATACCGAGGGTATAAATACTCGTTGTTTTCATTGTTTCCATTTTCATATTCTCGAATTATAATCACCATTGTTAAAAAGTTCTTCAAGCTTTTCAAATCTGTTTCCTTTGTGCCCTATTTCGAAGAATTTTAGGCTTTCAGGTTAGGCCCAATCCAGTGATTACTTTTATTCATGGCAGTATTAACAGATTAAAGTCGGTTCTATACTCTAAGAAGCTCTAAATATTTTGCGGAAAACGTATTCTATAATTCCTGATGAAGTTCATCCACAATTGCCTAGCCTTAACCAAACAATTCATGAAATGCTTACTGGCAAAATAGGTGTATATACTAGATTCTTCGAGTATGCCAATTTTCGATTACCACTTTCCACTTTTCTTGTTAATGTGCTCAGACACTATCACATCCATATCTTAACTATCCGTTATTGGTGCGGCCAAAGTGTCTCATTTTGAGATCCTTTGCCGTGTTCACGGTTTTGAGCCAACGGTTGGGCTGTTCTGTTGTTTTTATGTTAATTCCAAAAACAAAGGTTGGATGTCGTTCAGTAAACGCCAGGGAAATGATGTCGTTTGTTATACCAAACCCTTAGACTCATTGAAAAGCTGGAATGATCGTTTCTTTTGGGTCGACGCTTTTGCTTGTCCTGCATCCTTTCCGTGGAATGCTAGCAAAAGTGTGTCGAAGGACCCTTTTCCTAAGTCTTCCCAATATAACGCGGAACATTATGCTACCCTTGTTGCATATCCGGCTCCTTTCCATAAGTATCCGGAACCTTTCCTTTGCTTAATAGGAATTAGTCGTAACTATACCTTGGATGAAGATACTTATCCCCAGTTTCTGCGTGATAATGATGAGGGTGGGTGCTTATTATTATGTCTTACTTGTGTTCTGCCTTTTTATCATTTTTGCTGACCGTTTTAATCTTTTCTCTTTTTGTGTAGAAATGGATTTGCTTTCCTTTATCGAACGCCGATCTTCCCAAGGTGAGGGTTGGTGAGTGGCAAGCGTGCGGAAGTGAACAAAGTTGTTGGCGTGTTGTTCCGCTCTTACCGGTTGCTCCTGCTCGTGCCTCAAGCGAGCTAGAGGCAAGCGTGGACAAGCTTTTTGACGAAGGAGGTAGTGGTGGTCAGACAGAGCAGGGTGATTCTGTGAGTGGTGGGCATGGTGTTGGTATTCCGCCAGTTAGTGAAACTGCAGAAGCTGCGGAGACTGTTGTTGAAGACGTAGCTCCTCTGCAACCAAAGCGTCAAAGAAAAAGGAAAACGGTTGTTTCTGGTGGACCTTCACACCCTCCTAAGAAGTTAGGGGAAGACCACGGAACTTCAACTGGGCCATCTGTTGCTGGTAAATCTATGCCTGCGCTCCAGAGGTTACTTGCTGGAGCTGTGTTGAATCCAGAGGTTGGGATTGCGGCTTTACCTACCCTGCCCCTTTATTACCTTTTCTGTGTCCGTGACACCAGAGCGAGAGAGTGAAGATCAAACTGACTCAATAGACGGGGCTAATCTCCGAACCATTATTGCTCCTCCAAGGTTTGTCATATCTTCAGATTCTTCTCACCATTCAGGTGCTAATATTGCGGAAGCTGAAGTTAATTCTTTTGCCAGGCCTTCTATTCCGTTGATGACAGTGGCCACTACCGTTACTTCCACAGTTGATCCTGCTACAACTGTTAAAGAAAAAATTGTTGGGTCTTCTGTTTTTGGTGGTGATTCTTCTGGTGGTGATTCTTCTGGTGGTGGAGCTGACCATACCATAGGTGGCTTTTCTGACCTTACTGGGAGTGACTTTATCGTTGGTGGTTTCCGCACTGTCATTAGCCCTGATACGGATCTTCAAAAAGTATATGTACCTTAGTGGAGTGTAACCAATGGCTCTCGCCTGGATGACGGTCGTACTTGCCGTGAGATGGTGGATGAATTTGCTCTCCCTAAGTTCTTTACGTCAATCCGCGGGATGGATCATGACCAACTTTTCATGAAGTTTAATGTAGGGGCTGCTCGCCAAATGTCCCTCAGTGCTGAAGTGAGGATGCGTGCGGAGTACAATATTAGAGAGATGAGGAGATTGAATTTTGTTGTGAAGGAGAAAAGTTCTTTCCTGAAGGTCAGGGATGCGGAAATTGAGAGTCTCAAGGCACAGTTGCTTATGAAGGAAGCGGAAGCCGCGGAGGCTATCCGTCTCCGTGCCGAAGCCTCTAAGTTTGAGGCTATTGAGAAATCCCTGCAAGGTGAAGTGAGAGTTTTGAAGGATTACAACACCACCCTGGAGAAGGAGAAGAGTGAGCTTGATGTGAATGTGGCTGATCTTGTGGCTTCAGTAAAAGTTAGGGAGCAAGAGGCTGTTGATTTGGATGTTATGGTGACTTTCGTTAAGTCTCATAATGACAACCTTATTGATCAGGTATGTGTCTTTACACTTGAGTTCTTTTCTCTCTCTTTTTTTTCTTTTCTTTTTCTAAAATGCTTCTGTATGATTACAGGTGCATAAACTGGAGACTTCCTCTGCTGGGCTTCAGGAGAAAGTCGCAGCGTATGAGAACTGTATGAGTAAGCTTGAGGAATTCCAGGATGAGCAGATAAGAGTTATGAATGATAAATTCGAGAAGTTATACGTTGATTTTGTTGAGATGGCGCTTCATTTAGAGGAAAAATTATATCCTCACCTTCTGACTACCATCGCTGGCCGTATGTGGCTTCTTACCTATGGGGTGAAGCTTGCTATTGTTAAGTGTCTACATTCGCCAGAGTATCTGTCTGCCCTTGGAGCGGCTATCAGCAAGGCTATTGAGAAAGGCATGCAAGATGGGCTAGCCGCTGGAATTACTCATGGTCAGGAAGGTAGGGTCTTAACAGACATTGCTGCGTTTAATCCTTCCGCGGAAAGCGATTACATTTCTGCCTTGCAAGAGCTTCAGGATGTGAACTTCTCCTTGCTAGCTGAGCTGAAGTCTAACAAGGATGCGAGCACCGAGACTTTAATGAACATTCTTCGTCTGGACGAACCTCTTGCTGAAAGACTTGGTTTAGACGAGTCACAACCTCATGTTGACCAATTGTTGGTCCCCATCCATCATTCGCCGGACGAACTGTCATTGGTGCCACCTCCTTGTTATTTTCCCTGGATGTTTCCCGTAACCGAGTTCAAAAAATCAGGGACAATATTGCTAATCATAGGTCAGCCCTTCATGACGTGTTTGTTCCTTTAGTTGAGCCTTTATCCTCCGCTGCTTTGGAAGGTATGGAAGGTACTTCCGGTACTGCTCCCGAGACTACCACGGCCTTATCCGTTACTTTTGCTTCTACAAGCTCCATTCCTCCTATTTCCACAGATGACTATGATGTCCATGCGGATGGTCAAGAAGGTACCGGTGCGGATGGGCAGGCAGGTGCAGGTGCGGATGTTAACCTTTTTTATGACGTTAAGGATGCGGAGCTAGACATCTCTTAGTAGTTTGTTATAATCCCTGGGCTTGGTCGCGTGTGACCTTTTTGTTGTAGCCTCTTATGTATGAACAATTTTTCTAAGTGTTTTTATCCGTTTTGAGTGTCGTGGTTGCTTGTTGACCTTTTTGTGTGCGGCAACTTATACTTGCATAATTTTTAATGTCTCAGTGTTTAACCTTGACCTTGCTATCTTTTTAATGTTATGATATATTCATTATGATAGTCTTTGTTTGAATATTTGTGGGTTATTCTCCCTATACTGGGTTTGCAATACCTCTTATGTATAATTGAGTTAATTTTGAGGTTACTCATCCTTTTGTTATGCGGAATAACGTTGATTGGGTCATGCCCTAGTGTGCGCGTCTTAATCACATACAGAATAACTTTGCAAAGTAAACAATGGAAAAAGTTTAAAACAAAATTTGTGAAGGTAGCTAGGCTTCACTTTTTATTGAAATTTCAAAAGACAGTACAATGCATAAAATAACATAAATTGAAGTGCATTATCCCCACTGCGGAGTCCGCATGGGTGAATTGCTTACATCTTGTGCACGTAACACTTCTTGAGGTTGTTGATATTCCAAGTCCGCGGAAGTTATTTTCCGTCACGGTCTCATAACTTGTATGCTCCCTTCCCAAGTGTTTACGTTACCTCGTGTGGTCCCTCCCATTCAGGGCCTAGCTTCCCTGTGTCCTCCGCTCGGCTTGCATCATTGTTGCGGTATACAAGGTCTCCTGGTTTGAAACTTGTATTTTGAACTTTTGCATTATAGTATTTTTCCATTTTTGCTTTACTCTTAGCTTCTCGTATTGCTGCTTCCTCCCTTCTTTCCTCCAGGAGATCAAGGTTGATTTCTAAAGCTTCATTGTTTTGTACCAGATCCACCTCCGTTGTTCATATTGTAGGCATACCTATCTCTGCTGGAATGACTGCCTTCGTTTCGTACGTTAATGAGAATGGGGTGTCTCCGTTGCTAGATTTTATCATTGTGCGGTGTGCCCATAGGACATGAGGGAGTTCTTCCATCCAGTTCTTGCTTCTTGCTTCCAACCTTGCTTTTATTCCTTCACCCAAGCTGCGGTTTGCTCTTTCTACGAGCCCATTAGTCTGCGGATGTTTTACAGAGGCAAAATGCTGATTGATACATAGTTTTTCGCACCAGTCCTTAAATGGATCATCTCAGAACTGTTTTCCATTATCTGATATAATCTCTCCAGGAAGTCCGAACCTACAGACAATGTTGTCCCATACGAATTTTTTGATCTGATTGCCCGTAATGGTCGCGACTGGTTTTGCTTCAATCCATTTTGTGAAGTAATCCATGGCTACTATTAAGAATTTGACTTTCCCTGGGCCCTCCGGAAAAGGTCCGGCTATGTCAATTCCCCATTTGTAAAATGGCCACGGAGAAGTAATTGGGGTTAGTTTCTGCTGTGGATTCCTTGGGATGGGTTTATGAACTTGACAATCTTGACATGCTCTTATTAACGCTCTTGCGTCTCTGTGCATGGTAGGCCAATAGTAACCGGTCCGCAAAGCCTTGGCCACGACGGATCGTGTGCCTGCGTGCATGCTACAAGATCCTTCATGTATCTCTCTTAGAACATAGTTGGCTTGAAGTGGCCCTACGCACCTTAGCCATGGGCCGAGAAAAGATTTCTTGTAGAGGATCCCATTAATAACGGCAAACCGCCACGACTTGCGTTTTATTGCTCTTGCTTTCTTCATATCCGCTGGTAGAGTTTCCTCCGCAAGGTATTTGTAGATAGGGGTCATCCAGGTGTCTCCTTCTTCTTCTACCACCGTCAATACTTCTACTTCGCTGATGGACTTTTCTTTTAATTCTTCGACTAGTACTTGCTTACTTAAGTGCGCAAAACTTATGGAAGCTATTTTGCTTAGAGCATCAGCTTTTTTGTTTTCGCTTCTAGCGATTTGCTTAATTGTGAACACCTTGAAGCCGCATGTCAGTGCTTTTACTTTTTCCAGATAACGGACCATGTCAGCTTCTTTTGCCACATATGTTATGTTCACTTGATTGACCACTAGGCGTGAATCCACATTCACTTAAAGGTTTTTCACACCCATCTGTTCTGCTATCCTTAGTCCAGCAATCAAAGCTTCATATTCTGCTTCGTTGTTTGTTGCATCAAATCTGAACCTTAAGGCGTAAGTGAACTCCATCCCTATTGGGGTTGTAAGTATTAGCCCTGCTCCGGAACCATCTGTGCAAGAGGATCCGTCCGTAAATAAAATCCATGGTTCAGGGAGCTTCTTCTCCTCTTCCATCGGAGTATTCGAAGAGTCCTCTTCCGATCTTTCGACTATGAAGTCTGCTAATATCTGTCCTTTGACCGATACTTTGGGCATGTAATGTATTGCATACTCTCCTAATTCAATGCTCCACTTCTGTAGCCTTCTTACTACTTCCGGTCTTGATAGTATCTGCTGTATATGCTAGTCCGTAATTACTATTATTGGATGTGCCTAAAAGTATCTTTTTAGGCGCTTACTAGCATGTACTAAGGCCAGCACCAACTTTTCCATTGACGTGTAGTTTAGTTCCGGACCTCTTAATGCCCTGCTAACAAAGTAGATGGGCATCTGTTTAGCTTCCTTTTCTGTCATCAGGACTGCGCTTACTGTCTCTTTTGTTGCGGCCAAGTAAACAATAAGCTCTTCCTTTTCCATTGGTGCCGTTAGCATAGGGAGCTCAACTATTAGCTGTTTCATTTGCTTAAACGCCTCTTCCGCTTCCGTGGTCCAATGGAAGTCACTTTTCTTCGTGCATTTTTTCAAAGTTTTAAAGAACGGTAATGACTTCTTTGTTGATTTGGCCAAGAACCTATTCAGGCTTGCGAGTTTTTCGTTTAACTTTTGCACGTCCTTTAAGCATTTTGGGGATGGAAGACTTAGCACAACGTCCACCTTATCTGGGCACACTTTCAGCCCCTTAGAGTTGACTTTGTATCCTAAGAACATTCCTTCTTCTACTATAAAGGTATACTTTTTAGGGTTTAGTTTCATGTTAATTTCCCTTAACGTTTTAAATGTTTCTTCTATGTCCCTAACTATCTCTTCTTCCGTGCGGCTTTTGATGACAAGGTCATCTATGTACACTTCTAGATTTTGACCAACTTGTTTATAGAACGCTTTATCCACTAGACGTTGATAGGTTGCCCCGACATTTATTAGACCAAAAGGCATTTTCGTATAGTAGAATATTCTTTGGCTTGTGATGAATGCGGTTTTTTCTTCATCTTCCTTTGCCATTTGTATTTGATGATAGCCTTTATATGCGTCTAAGAAGCAATTGAAAGGGAATCCGCACAAGGATTCCACCTTCCAGTCTATCTCTGGTAGCGGATAACTGTCCTTTGGGCATGCTTTGTTTAAATCTTTGAAATCGACGCACATCCTCCAATTGTCATCATGCTTTTTTACCATTATTGGGTTGGACAACCAGTCATGGTAGTGTACTTCCTTCATTATTCCTGCCTCCACAAGTTTCCCCACTTCCTCTTGTATTGCATGGTTTCTGTTAGCTTGGGACTAGTGAAAAATCAGGGGACGATGAAATTATCCGTCAGGACGTCCGTGGATTATTCTATGAACGTTTCTCATTCTATGATCCCATTGTTGATAAATAAAGGAAATCAAACAGTCAAAAAAAAAATTAGAGTAGTTGTGTAAATATAAAAATTGGTGAGAGTCGGGACTTGTCGAGGCTATTGATTCTTTTATTCCCTTTGATAAACGCTTGGCTGCTTTTCCAAGTTATTAGTCGAGGGGATTTGAGATTTTTGGTTTCTCGAGTGCTTACTTCATAGCATTGCGTGGGACACGCAACATCCTAGTTTGGGGGATTTTGGTATATGCTTAATTACACATACCATTTTCATTAAACGAAACTTAAAGAATAAAAACATACCAAAAATGCATTGTATTTGATTATGTTTGCATTTGTATTGTGCAGGAAACGGATAACACAAAAAGACGAAAAAAACCATAAGAAGCAAGTAGCGACAACACTGGACACGGGATGGAAAAAGTGTGTGAGTCGAAGCCCAATCAAAGTCAAGTCAACTCCGAAAGAAAAAAGCAAAGAATAAGATAACTTGAGGGGTCAAAAATGCCTAAACCCTAAATGTTATATTATTATATAAAACTCAAGGGGCTGATTATGACGCGCAAATTTGGGAATAAGCCTCATTTATAAAAGATAGAAAGGAAAGGGAATGAAAAGAAGAAATGATGTGGAGGGCTTCTTTTTGGTAAAAATCCAAACATTCCTTAATTTCTTCAACATCGCTCTGGTCACAGCCCATTGTGTATAACCTTTCTCCCGCCAATACCAAACCAGCCTAAGCACCTGTTTTGCTCCCTGATTACCTACCCTTGCAACACTGTCTATCATCCCACCTACTAACCCATTCCCAGTTGTAATCATAATGCATGGGTTGGCAAATACCGTTTTCCATTGCCCAAAGCTTTTCGATGGTGAGATTGTCTCCAAAGAAAGCTCAAAAGATAAATCAAAGGCTGGGAATTTGCTCTAGATTTTAATCCTCTCTACTGGGTTTTATCTCTGCCAATGAAGCGCACTCTCGATGCAAGTTCCTAATACTTTCGGCTATTATATAGAGTCTTCTTGTAAGCCTTTGTAAAAAGGGCATATATATCCAATCTATGTTATAACTAGTATTTTATTTAATTTTTTTTATTGTTGAACTTAGTATTTTCAGTCCATTTACAGCTTGTGCTTTCAGTCTGTTTGTAACACTTTCATGTTTTTAATGCAAGTTGGAGTTTATTAAAGTCTACTTTTATAATCCCAAGGTGTTAATGTTTCTTAATCTGTGTTCTGTTTTGTGTTCAAATACTCTCAATACATCTTGGTTACAACTGTTTTAATAAGTTGAACTTAAAAAGTTAAGTAGTTTAAGAGAATATTTACCAATCACTCTACAAATATACCTCAGCTTATGTTATGGATAAATAAGCAGTATTTGGATGGGCTTATGGACTCTCACTAGGGATTTGTTTTCTATGCGAGCTAGTGCTTGTAGATTCATTGTTGACCCTGTTTTGAGCAATTAAGGCGTGTAGTAAGTCTCATCTATTTCTTTTATTATGCTTACTTTCAGACAGAACTGCTAGTGATAAGTTAACACTTGCTTGCCATTTTAGCTTATTTAAGTGGTTTATCTTAATTCATATTGCTTATTAAGTGTTTTACTTTGTTATTGGATATTGTTTTTACTTATTGAAAAGAAAAATTGATGTTTTAGGGTTATTTTCTATCTAGCTGTACTAAAGTCACATGTTAGTATGTAAGTTCGAGTGTTGGAACAGCACTAACGTTAAGATACCGTAGTACTTACGTACCAAGTTAGTTTGCCTAGTGACTCGTTCTGAGGATTTCAATAACGGTTGCTCATGGTACGAATTTTATTGCTGGTATAAGGTTCGCTTAGGGAGTGGGACTGTCAGTTTTAACGGTTAGACTGGTGGTCATTTAGCTTTATCAGCTTATTATTTCAGCTTGTTTAAGACTTTCTTTAGGCTTTCTAGAGTAGACTAAGCTATTTTAGTACTGTCTTAAGTGAATCTTATTTGATTCTTAAAATAACTTTAAGAGTTCATCAGTTTTAGTCTTCTAGCTTATTTGTCAATTATAGTCTATTCTGGTTACTTATTCTTATGCTTAAGTGCTTATTTTGGGTAGTTAATCTTTTGTTTTAGCTTGTTTGCTTATTTCCTGTTTAATTGTGTTTTGTTAACACTAGCAGTACTAACCTTTAGCTAACAGTACTAACTTAAGCCTAGCAGATGACTAACTCATTAGTTCAGTACTGGTAGTTTATTTCTGTTAGTACTGTTGTTAGTACTGTTGTGTTTCTTTGTATTATTTAGCTTAATTGCATGCTTAATTTGCTTATTTAAATTTAGATTAGCTTATTTGTCTGCCTTAAGCTGATTAGAGCTTATTTGTGCCTTAGTGTAAAAAGTTTTAAGTGTTTTTGCCCTTTGCTAGCTTTGATTCTTGTTCTATAGTTTCTTTTCCTTGTTTATCTTTGAGGTCATTTGCTCATTCAGTGTTAGTACCAATTCCCAATCATTCCTTGTTACATTCAAACACCGATTATCAATCAATTTGCGAATTTCCATTCCAGCCTCGTTGGGACATAACGACCCGGGAACACTCTATACTGCTTCCGGTTTTCTTGATCTCGCGTGATTTCGTCCCTTGGTGTATTTTTATATAGATAGAATTTAAGGGGTGAGTCTGCTGTGACCATTCACACAACTTGTTGCGGCCTTCTTCGGTGAGGGTAGAACCAATCATTACTATTTGTTCTGGATATTCAGGGTTTATTGCTACCTTAATTCTTTCTTCTATTATTGGCTTGGTAGCTGACGAGGCTCCTTCAGGTTTAGAGACCATCGCGCATTCTAGCGGAACCAACTTGCTACTCTTTAGGGTAATCACTCCTTCCACCGGGATCTTTAGCATTCCGTGAGCTTCGTATGACGGAACTGCTTGAGAATTTTCTTACTCCTAGTCTTCCAATAATTCCATTATACGGAGACGATGATCTTACAACCATGAAATTCATCCAGGCTGAAGCAGAGTGTTCTTCATCTCCAATCGTAACCAACAATTGTATTTGCCCTATTGGCCATATTATTTCACCACTGAATCCAATCAAAGGGGTAGTGGCTGGTATCAATTGTTTTTTAATTTCCGGACGGAGTCGGCTAAAGTAGTGCTCATACAAAATTTCTGAGGCTGATCCGCCGTCCACATACATACGGTGTACACAGTGGCCTCCTATTTCTGCCTCTATGATCATTGGGCCTTCCGTTCCTTCATCTTCCCCTAGGGGTGGAAACAAGATTTCTAGATTAGGAGAGAAACTCTGTGTAATCCTTTGTCTAGCCACCCTTTCCCAGGGTTGGACCATTAGGATAGCTAACGCTTTATCCTTCCCGGAAGTTTCTCCTTTCTTTACCACCTTAGGTTGTTCCTTTCCGTTGTTCTGTTTTAGTTCTTTAATCAGATGCGACAGCTTTCCTGCTTTTAGCATTTCCTCAATCTGTTTCTTCAGGTGCATACATTCGTCTGTGTTATGCCCTACTTCACCATGAAACTCGCAGAATTTTGCATGGTTCCGTTTCTCAACCGGGGTTGTCATCGGTGGCGGAGCTTTGAATTTTCCTTTGTCTAAAGCGAAAATTTCTTTGGGGGTTTTTGTGAGTAAGGAAAACCGATCCTGCTTCCTTTCCGACCTTTGCTGGTTCCGGAAACCTCCTTTTTTGAAATTTTGCTTTTGGCTGCCTTCATGCTGTTTCCATGGTGGAAACGTTTTCTTCCGTTCGTGATTTGAGGCTGCCACTTCCCCCCTGAGGAAAGATGTGGTAACTCTCATCATTTCGTCAACTGTTTTCGGGATTTTGTCATGGAGACGTTTGATGAGCTCAGGGTTTGTAATTCCATGCACGAATCCGGAGATTCTCATGCATTCTGGAGCCCCCTTGACATCCCTGCTTTCCAGTTTATATCTTTTCACAAAGTCTTCCGTAGACTCTCCCTCCCGCTGCTTGATGTTATGGATTTCTATGGGGTCTTTAATGCATTTCTTCTGTTGGAGATAATTTTCCAAAAATGCTTTCTTCAGATCGTCATAACTATCTATTGATTCAGGCGGAAGGTCATCAAACCATACCCTCGCGTTTCCTGTCAGCGTAGAGTTAAACATGTGGCACCATGTTGGCATGGCCCATCGTTCTGTTTTTGCTGCTGCCTGGAAGATTTTCAAATGATCCTCCGGGTCTTCGCTTCCGTCATATGTCTTGATATGGCTGGGCATCCTTGTTTTTGGGAAGTCGAAGTAACGGATTCTTGGTGTGAAAGGATCTACTTCCTCACATACCCATGGCTGGGACAAGTCATCCTCTTCCCTACACGATTTCTTCTTTTTTGATCTTGATTTCCAGTGCCCGCCTTCACTATCCTCACTTTCTGAGAGAGCTTCTGTGTATTTCGAATGGGAGTTCCGGCTGTAGTTGTCTGAGCGTGCGGACACACTCTTCCCCCTACTTCCTAGCCTTTTAAACACGCCTCCTTCTTTCGACCTCTGCCTTGGTGATCTTGACCGCTCGCATCTCATTCTTGAGAATACACTAGTTCTTGGGCTACGGGAGCGCCTAGATCTGCGCCTTTTTCATGTTCCTTAGTGTCAGTCGTTTTTTACTCGGAGTATCGTGATGTTCCAGAACATCCTTCGAATTTAAGCCGGGATTTTAGTTCCTTTAGCTTTTCACTTTTTTCTTTCTCCTAGTTAAACTTCTCGGCCATGATTGGCAGCAGCTAATTGTAATTTTTGTCGCAATATTCTCGGAGGGCTGCGTCGGACGCTGGCCCACCTCGATCTTGCGTAGCTGGCTCCTTTCCTCTCCCAACCGTGTTTCGCACAGCAAACATGGGTTGGCTAGGAGTGGTTCGTTCATGATTGCTCATGGTGAGTATTTTTGTAGAACGCAGTTGTATTCTGGTCCCACGGATGGCGCCAACTTGTTAGTACAAAATACGTAATGGGTTGAGTGGATGAATCTGGGGAGTTATTGGACCACGCCCAAGGACGAGATCTTCTACTAAATCAAATAATAAGATGATTCCCTGCACAATGAAAGGTAAACCGTTAGTCTTACCGTGAGGACGGACCCCACGATTAGACTCCGGCGTAAGAGTAAGTAAACATATTTGTCAGAGAATGTCAGAGTATGTGTGTATGAAATATGGTCAGAAAATCATACCTTGTGGGGGTGTCAGAGTACCCCTTTTTATAAGTGAGCCAAATATTAGGTTTTCCTAATATTTCGCTCATTTCTGTTAGTGAGCCGAAGTGGGACCCTTATCGGATAAGGGTCCGCAGTAATCGTGTCTTGCGGACGTGGGTCCCCTTCCGCGGATGTTGCTTGGTCCGCGAAAGGCCTATCACGTCCGTCTTATTTCTTCCGGGCCGCGCCAGCACGGGACTGAGCTTAGTTTGGGCTTAATGTGCTTTGCGATTGTCTTGTTGGGCTTGAGCCCATGTATAATTTATGTAATCCAGGCCCAGAGGCCTGTTACACGTGTTATACGTCATCATATCATTCTTTGTGAATGACTGAATGTTAAGCTTTGACTTGTACATGTTAGATGTGATTTGAGTTTGTTTAGCATGTATTCTAAAATTAATATCTACTTAATTAGTGTGCTCAAACGAAATTTCCTTTTAAAAGTTATATATGAGATTTGATCTTATAGAAGAAAAACTTGGTGGTGATGCATATTTTGGTGAAACTTAAAAGTTAAAAGGATATCTTTTATATAATAAGAAAATTACATTATTTCAGAGTTTTATATGAGATTTGATTTTATAGAAGAAAAAAATTGAACTAATTAGAATGCTTGATTTTGACACGTAAGCAAAATCGTACGATTTGATTAGTTTAAAAAAAGTCAAAATTGAATAAATTTTGGTCAAAATTGAAAAAATTGGTGGAGAAATTTGATGGTGAAAAAAAGACATAAAAATATAGGTGTCAAATTTGTTAAAAACAAAAACTTAAAATAAGAGAAGGTACTTAATAAAACCTTAGTGGTTGAATTTTAAATAAATCATATGGAGTTAAGTAAAACTTATAATTTTCCATAATTTTAATAGCTTTAAATATAAAAAAAGACTCCCTTAAAATTTATACCTTCTAAACTTTATGCTTTAAAAATACAACATATATAAAATCTATTTAAACTTGCATATTTTGTACAATATGATATTAATAGATAAATTTGAACAATATCAACATCAACAATCATGTGAGTTAAACAAAGTTAAATCTTTCATCTAACAAAAATTTTTACAAAATATTAATCGATATAAATCTTTAAAAAATGGTTTTTTCATTGACCTGATCGAGCCACCGGGTTTTTGGCAAAATTCGGCTTCCAGTCACCCGACCGGTTCATGGTTCAACCGACCGGCTCAACCCGGGTTTTAAAACACTTATATTAATACATAATATATTTTTTTATTTATACCACGTGCATAATTATTAGTTGTACTAGTATCACAATTACAAAACATTAAGCACGAGAAATTTTTCATATACCCGTATATTAAACAAAAAATTTAAGATAAATTTGATTAATGTGTAAGCCTCGTACGTACACAGGACTTATAACTAGTTAGTCGAGTAGGTTTATTTATTCATTTGTAAATTAACATATGTAATCATATCGATGTTAAATTGGTATGCAAAGATTTACAGTGTATGTTCGATATAGTTTTGTAATACTTTATTCTGACAAGGGTTTTCTATTTTGTGTTAAAGGGGCACATGATAAGAAGGTAAAAGGTAGGGGTGAGCATCGGGTCATAACCGACCCGAACCGACTAAAACCGAAACCGACCGAAACTAATGGATTTTTGCGAACCGATAGAACCCTATATAAACCGAAACCGAACCGAATAAACTCGGTTCGGCTCGATTCGGTTCGGTTTAGTAGTTCGAACCGACTAAATGTCGGGTTTGAGCCGAACCGAACCGAACCTCTCCCGAAAGCGAACGAACCGACTATAGAAACCATAGATACAATCCAAACCAGAGCCGATAATGATCTCGGTTCGGGCTCGGGTTTGTGGGTCGGATGCTCCGGTTTTCGGTTCACTTTGCTCAGCCCTAGTAAAAAGTACACAATGTCCCACAGAAAAGTACACAGGTGTGGATCCCTGTGTACTTTTCTGTGAGACCCTGTGTACTTTTTATGTACTTTTGACCTTCTTATCATGTGCCCTTAGGTCACAAGATAGAAAAACCCTTCTGACAATATGCTAGATTTAGAGTTCAAATGAAACAAAATACTTTCTCAAGTTCACCTATTTTATTTTTTTTTAAAACTTTTTTGATGAGTGTAGAAAATCAAGGCTCATAATAGATTGCGCTTCCTTCACTTTTCAAGCATCGAATGCTTTAACTGTTTTTAAGATTAGGCAGTACTCGCGCATAGCGGCGGAAATTTCTAACGGCAGCTAATTAAAGATATGCGATATTGTGGCAAGTGCTTCGTGTAACGTTCAAAATAGAACGTGAAAAGATCAAAATGAAATTGCAAACACTCGTAACATGCGCTAAATTCTTAACATGTATCAGACAATATATAAAAACATTTAGTGAAACTGAAAGTGAAACATTACATCAATTATGAGATCGACGACCAGTGTTAAAAACACTAAGCATAACATAATGGCATATGGTTTCATAAGCTTGGCCACAAAAAGAAGTGTGATCTGGGATCTACGTGGGTTTATCGTGTGAAATTATATGGTGAAAGAAGATAAAAAGGACATTGATATATTTATAAACTTAGGCATGGTTTTTGTTTAGGTAAGTAGTTAATGTCATTGACTAACTTTATTTCCTTGAATACATTCTAGTTCAATATTTGTGTCAATACACGTATTCCCTTCAATACATTGATTTCATAATCATTTGAAATTAGAAATAATAAGAAATTTGAGAAGATTGAATATTCAATAACTGATTTCCTTTTGCATTTAAGAATTAGTCAAACAAACTAAGTTTTTGCTTATAAAAAATAAAAGATTTAACGGTTGTTAAGCACCTACGAAAACCGATTTAGAAAGACTGTTTGTGTGCATTCTACTATCTAAAAAAATACTATCACGGTCGAAGCTAGTGGGGAAAATTGGGTATTTTATAAAAAAAATAATGAGGGCAAGTTTTTGTAAACTACACATTAGTGCGAGGCGTGCGTTCGTAAATATTAGGGGCTATTTCATAGTAATACAAAAAGGAACGGGACGGGGCGGAATGAGGTCGTTCGACCGACAATACGATAACTCAGAAAGCCAGTGAGTGAATATTTTGGGAAATGTGGAAGCAAAAAAAACTTCTTAAATTTTTTTTTAATGTTCGGTACCATTCATAAAAAAAACACAGACCTGATGACTAAAAAAATGTTGATCTTGCGAGAGAGTATTTAAAAAGAGAAATACTCTCATCAATTTTTTTCGCTTCTGTAAAGGGAAAAAAACCGAATTGGATCCCGCCGGGCCGGGTAGGGTTGAGCCGGCATATTAATATGACACTCCGTTAAAAAAAAGGAAAAGTTTTATCCTATTAAAATTTATTTGAGGAAAAAAAGTTTGTCAGTTTTAACAAACATTTTTGAGGAAAAAATTGCGAAAAAAACAAACTGAGTGAAGAAAAAAATATTCATCTTAAAAAAAAAACAGACCGATGGCCTCGACAGTGCGAGAGGGTATTTCGAAGGAGGAAAAGAAAAAGCAAAATTTTATCGCTTAAAATTTTTCTCTTAGATAAAAAAAAGAAACGGGTTTCGATTAGCGGAGCGAGGTTGATGAATAACTTAAGTTTTATCATTAAAAAATCAGACCGATGACTCACTCACAGCAGCGAGAGGGTATTCGAGAAAAAAAGTAAAAGTTTATTTAAAAGCTGTTTTGAGGAAAAAAAAGGTTTATAAAAAAAAGCGTAAAAAAAAGAGTCAATGTAAAGAAAAAGAAAGAAAAAAAAAAAAAAAAAAAAAAAAGGGGCGCATTAAATTTCGGGTCAAAAAAGTCGGGTTGCGTTAAATTTTAAAATTTTTTTTAGGAAAAAGATTTTACTTTTAAAAAATTTTTGAGCAAAAGGAACAAAAAAATGCTTTAAAAGAAAAAAACTAATGTCGTACGAATAAAAATATTCATAAAAAAACAGACCGCAGGGCTAGCAGTGCCGAGAGGGTATTTCGAGAAAAGAAAGAAGATTTTTATTTTAAAAAATATTTTTAAGAAGAAAAAAAAAAGAAGGTCCGATTTGCGGACGCAGAGGTCTGAGGAACTTAAAGGTTTATTCATAAATAAAAACTCATGACCGATGACTCAAACACGCGCGAATGAGGGTATTCCCAGAAAAAAAAAGTAAGTTTTATTTTAAAAAGTTTTTGAGAAAAAACAAGGTTTTTAAAAAAAGGTAAAACAAAAGAACCACACTCTCAAGTAAAGAAAGAAAGGAAAAAAAAAAAAAAAAAAAAAAAAAAAGAATATTAATGGCGGTGGGCCGGAGTACCCTCCGGGTCAGGGTCGGGTCACAGCATTAAATTTCGGTGCGTCTGCCTTTTGTAATATATATATAATAAGAAATTTGAGAAGATTGAATATTCAATAACTGATTTCCTTTTGCATTTAAGAATTAGTCAAACAAACTAATAAATTGGAGAAATATATATGCATAATGATAAAATTAAGAGCACAACCTGTTCCAAGAATATATGAATACTGATTTTCGTTTTCAATTTTATAATACATTTTTAATTTTCGACAGCCAATCTTTAAACATTTCCCTAAAATACTTCCAATTTTTCAATTTTTTTTTCAAGATGTTGAAAATTCAAGATTGGGTGAAAAATCTTAGCGGCCGATAATTAACACAAAAAATTTAGCTACTGTTTACAATCATAATCCACAAACAAACTAAATTTAGTTTTACAAACAAACATGGGCGGAGACAAAGGGGGGGCCCAAGGGGCAAGTGCCCCCCTAGCTAAAAAATTTGTAGTGTAAATTTTCGAAAATATCCGATTTTTTTCGTAATTTGCCCCTTTTAAGAATCATTTTGTAATGTAGTTATTAAAAAAATATTAAAGTGTGCCCCTTCGAGCCAAACTTTCTGGCTCCGCCCCTGCAAACAAATACACAAGCTAAAATGTTTATGAAAAAAAGAGGTATACAAACAAAATATGAAAATGAGTTATCACCCGTAGGGATCTTCCATATACCCCACTATTCTCTTGGACAACAAGCATGTATTCACAAACAGAAAAAGAAAATGAGTTATCGGAACTCCATCAATCCAAAATGTAATAACAAAATAAACAAAAGAGAAGCAAAAAATAAAACAAATATTAACAATTCTATAAACACACGCAGTCCAACGTCGGCAGCCGCTATTTACGGCAACTCAATAGTGACTGCTGGTTTTTTCCGGCAACTCGGCATCAACAACTGCTCTTTCCGGCCACATTACACCGGTGTCTGATTTTTCCGGTAAATAAATGACGGCGGCATAAGCTGTAACAAAAACAAATTATAAGTTTTCTAAAAACCTAAATGTACAAACATTGATATACACATCAATACATTTTAAAACAAAATCATTGATATACACAAATAAAGGTGTGTTTAGTTGGGGAAAAATATCCCATTTTTTAGAAATTTTTTCATTTGAGAATGGAAAAACAGAAAACTTGTTTAGTTACACTTTTTTGTAATATTTTTCAAAAAACAAAAAATTCTCATTTTCTAAATTTATATGGAAAAATAGAAAACCACAATTTACTATTCTTCATTTCTTTTTACTATTCTTCATTTCTTTTTTCTACTAACAAAAATTAAAAGTAAATTTAATAAAACCAAATAAAATCGTGTAGTCACCTAATATTCTAACCCTATCTAGAGGTGGAAATGGGTCGGTTTGGGTCATAGGTCAAATGGTCATGGGTCAAATAGGTCATGTTTTAAAAATGGGTCTAACGGGTCATGGGTCAAAAGGTTTGGGTCAGGTCGACCAATTATCTCTTACTGGTTGTTTGTACATATATTCATATATTTTTGACCGTTTTTATACGTTTAGTTCAGTGTTTTTTTTCGCTTGTCGGTTTTTTTCCCTTTTTTACGTTCATCTTTCGCATTTTCTTACTTTTTAGTTGTTTTTATACAGTGTTTGTCATACAGTTTTTTGCGTTCACGTTTGCTTTGTCCCGATTTCTTACGTTTTCGTCCGTTTTTACGTTTTCGTCCGATTTCTTAAGTTTCCGTCTGTTTTTTTACGTTTTCGCTCGTTTTCGTCTGTTTTTTAACGTTTTCGTCCGATTTCTTACGTTTTCGTCTGATTTCTAACGTTTTCGTTCGTTTTTTCCGTTTTCGTACTATTTCATACGTTTTCGTCCGTTTTTTACGTTTTCGTCTGATTTCTTAATTTTTCGTCCGTTTTTTTACGTTTTCGACCGTTTTCGTCAGATTTCTTACGTTTTCGTTTGTTTTTTACGTTTTCGTCTGAATTCTTACGTTTTCGTCTATTTTTTTACTTTTTCGTCCGATTTTTCACGTGTCGCCACGCTCCGATTTCTTTACGCGTTTTCAGTCAGGTATTTTTACGTTTTCGTCAGATTATTTCTTACGTTTTCGTTCGCGTTTTTTTACTTTTTCGTCCCGGATTTCTTACGGTTTTAGCTTTGATTTCTTACGTTTTCGTTCTGTTTTTTTTACGTTTTCGTCGATTTCTTACGTTTTTTTTTTGTTTTTTTTTTTTTTTTTCCTGTTTTCGTCCTTAGTTCTTAAGTTTTTGGCTGTCCGCTTTTACGTGTTTTGGTCTGTTTCTTACGTTTTGTCGTTGTTTCTGCGCGCGCTTTTGTTGTTCTTCGTCTCGTTTTTACTGTTTTCGTTCCGTTATTCGTTCCCTATTTACTAAGTTTTTTCGTGTTTTTGTTCGTCTTTTTTACATTTCGTCATGTATTCTTACGTATTTCGTCCCGTTTTTTTTACAGTTTTCGTACGCTTTCTTACGTTTCGCTCTCCCGATTTCATAATTTTTACGTCTGTTTTTTTTACGTTTTCGAACGATTTCTTGCACTTTTTCAATTTTTTCCGTTTTGCGACGTTGTCATTTGTCTATTTGACCCTTTTCTTCGTTTTCTCTATGTTTTATAGTATCTATTCACTTTTAAAAAACTATACTCAAAACATAAAAAAAACCTCTCACGAAAACGTATTAAGGAGAGAGCAGACCGAAAACAAAATAACACGGACGTAAATGTAATAAACAGAAGGACAAAACGTGGAAAAACACGGCCGAAAACGTAATACGATCTGACAAAAGCGTTTAAGAAATCTGCTCGAAACCTAACAAAGAAAAACCGAAGACTGAAACGCGTAAAAAAATGGATTGATCAACGAAAAAAGGAAAAAAACGTAAGAACTCTTGAACGAAACGTAAAAACAGACGAAACGTTAAAAAAGACAGACGGAAAATGTAAGAAATTTGAACGAAAACTAAAAAATAACTGGAACGAAACTTAAGTGAATAGACGAAAACGTAAAAAAAGGGCGAAACGTTAGAACTATGATGAAAACGTAAAAAAATGGACGAAAACGTAAGAAACGGACGAAAACGTAAAAAAACAGACGAAAACGTAAAAAAGACGAAAACGTAAAAAAAACAGACGAAAACGTAAGAAATCGGACGAAAACGTAAAAAAAACAGACGAAAACGTAAGTAATCGGACGAAAACGTAAAAAAACGGGCGAAAATGTAAGAAATATGACGAAAACGTAAAAAAACGGACGAAAACGTAAAAAACGGACGAAATAGTAAGAAATCGGACGAAAACGTAAGAAATTTAACGAAAACATAATGTTAATTGAGATTTATATATGTTCGGTAATGTTAATTTCAAGTATACTACAAATTAAATATTTGCTTATGATTGTAGTTAGTTTTTATTAATTTCATTTGTATTTTATTTTTTATTGTTTTTATAATTGTATACAAAGAGCTCATAAGAAAAAAATATTAAATATAAAAAGAAAAATGAGTGAAAATAGATCATCTAAACATTTTTTCATTTTTTAAAAAGGAAGATACAACTCTTATCTAAACAGGTTTTCAAAATTTTCAACTCTTCTCTAGAGAAGAAAAACCATCTCATTCTCTAGGAATTTAGAAACAGAAAAACATGAAAATTTTTCCACGAATAAACACCACCTAAGTTACCTTCAAATCACACAAGCAAACTAATAAAGTTACTACCTTGATTCCGAAAATTCCTGCTGCCAATCTTGTTAAAGATTTTAGACCAATTTGTCTTATTGGTAGTATATATAAGATCATTGCAAAGATCTTGGCAAATAGATTGGTTGGAGTGCTGGATAATATTGTTCATGAAGTTCATCGGCGTTATTTCTTGGGTAGGAGGCAAATCCTCGTCGGCCCTTTCATTTACTCAATGAGATATACAATGGTGTAAGACCTAAGAAAGAAACAATCTTTGATCTTTTAGGTGGTCTTTGAAAAAGCTTTCGATGTCGGTTAGATGGGACGTCTTGCCAAATGTTCTAAAGAATATTTGGTTATAGGTAATCAATGGGTCTGATGCGATTGGATTCAAAGTTGTCATTACTAATTCGAGTATGTCATTCTTTTTAATGGTTAGCCCACAAAGAATTTAATTTTGTAAAGGTTTGAAGCAAGGTGACCCGTTGTCTCCCTTCTTGTTTATCCTTATTATGGAAAGCCTTCACTTATCCTTTCAACGTGTGGTGGCATATATCTTGGTATGTTCCAAAAGGGCATATTTAAGTAACTCCGATGTGTTTACTTCATATGTTCTATGCGCAAGACGTTGTCTGTTTTGTTGGCAAATGGATGACTTCGAAAGTGATGAGAATATCAATACATCTTAAACCAATGTTGTTGGGAGTGTCTGTTAGCGCGCCTTTCGGGTTCTCAGTTTAAGTATGAGTTAATTTAAGATTATATTAGGGTGGTAATGTGGACGAGAATAACGTTATTTGGCCGCTCTAAACTCGGATGTCTTTCGCTTTTACAGCCCATCTCTTACTAGGCACGAAAGTTGGTGATATGATGTCGAGAGCTCAAGCGTGGAAGGAGGTTGTCGACAAGGTAAAGAACCGTCTATCTAAGTGGAAAATGAAAGCCCTATCCATAGGAGGTAGGCTTACGCTATTGAAATCGGTACGCTGGCTCTTTTCTATCTTTTCATATGGTCCATTTTTCAGTTCCTTTAACAGCTGTATTGTTACAAAATGTTTGGAATCGCTTCGTGGGCACTTTTTAAGGCATGGGATTGTAGTAATTAAGCTAGAACGTCATGGGTTACGTAGGGATAAAGGTTTTAAACTAGCCAAAGATAAAGGTGGGTTTAGGGTGTTGTAGTCTTTATGCTCTTAAAAGGGGCGTTTATTGGTTTGAGTATGTTTTTGTTAGGTTTTACAACCATGAGATGGTCTCTTTGGCAAAGAATGAATTCAAGCTATTCATGGCCGTGATGGTAACGTTCATTCGATAAATAAGTCTGCTGTTCATTCATGCTGGACTACTATCGTTAAAGAAATTCGTAGGTTGGGGGTCAGTGGTTTGAATATCTTCGACTTCATGAAACAGAAGGTGGGTAAACTGGGGCTTCTCGCTTATCATTAAATTTTTGGGACAGAAACTCGGCGTATATGAGGGATTCTTAAAGATATATATCCACGTCTTCATATGCGATTAGATATAGCTTTATGGATATCATTAGCTCTAAGTTGGCAGATCCTCACACTCGCACACTTTTTTCGTTCGTGACATCATGAGGGGGTTGTGAGATGGAACAGTTCAGAATGTCGTTGTTTGGTTCAACTCATCACTTTGGCTCCCAATGGAAGATCCTGGTGGGTCTGCGAACTTGGAAGGCTCTGGCGAATCTCTGTTTGCTGCTAATGACGGAGGATGATTGAGGGATTTCCGTATTACCTACGATAGGAGATTAAAAAGTGGGTCAAAGTTTGTTCCCGATTAAAAATTAATTCTTTGGCGTGGAAAGTGCGGTTAATGCTTCTCCCTACTCGCTACAATATTTTATACGGAGTGGTATATGACATTCATTCTTATCTCTGTCCTATGTGCGAGTTCGCGTATTGACTCGACGGATTCATGTGTTTGTTGGGCCGCTGATGTTTGTGATGTTTCCCGGCAACTTGGCCGTATGATCTCGAACTGGTGGAACACTCCTCTTGTTGAAATGGATACGATTGCTGTATGAAAGACTTGGTTCTCCTCAATTCGGTTAGCTCATAATCTTAAGTCGATTTTTGAAGGTGTTTGGATCACGATGTGGTGGCACGTTTTGACATATCGCAATAAGATTCTATTTGACGTTTCGGCCCCAAAGAAGAATTTACTTTTTGATAGCATTGTGTCTACCTCTTTTCATTGGTGTAACTCTAGACGTAAAGCCTCGTTTGGTTGGAACGAATGGCTTAAAAACCCTCATCTTATGTCTATTTAACCTAGCTTCTCGCTAGTGTTCTTTTTAATAAAATTTGCCGTTCAAAAAAAAAAGAAAAATATGAAAATTTTTCCACAACTAAACACCACCTAAGCCTTCCAAATTTGTTTAATTTGTAGATCTTTAGAAAAAACATCAAAACATCAATACATTTTAAATATAAAATCATACATATTAAATTCTGAGCGACGACGGCGCATTTTCCGACTCAGCGGCGACCGCAATAGATTTTCCGGTGACTCAGTAGCGTTTTATGGCGACTCGGAGGCTTTTTCCGGCGACGGCTATTACAAAAAAAAGTTATTAATTTTATAAAAACCTAGATCTACAAATGGAATCCACAGATCCATAGAAAAAAACCATAAAAACTTTATTAATAGTCATAGATCTACTATAAAACGCGAAAAATACCTCAAATCTTGAAAACCATTTTAGTGGACGTCGTTTTGATGGTATCCCAACTGTGGTGGTTGGGCTCTCAAATCTTGAAATACCTCAAATCTTAAAAACCCTTTTAGTGGACGTCATTTTTATGGTCTCGCAACTGTGGTGGTCGGGCTCGCAAGTGGTTGTTTCACTGATGGTTTGGGTGGGCGGCGTGGTGGTTTCAGGGGTTGGTTTGGTCGTTGGCATGGTGAGGCACGGTGGTGAGGGGAGTTCCGACGGTGGTGGTGATTTCGTGTTGGAGAGAGTTGTGGTGGTAGTGTGTGTGTTTTAGTGTGTTGCTAGAGAGAGAGAAGACAAAGACAAACATTGTGTTGTGTGTGTGTGTTTTTTGTTAGGTATGTGATGGATTAGTATGTGTTGGTTTATATATAGATATAGAGTATAGAATTTTTCAACATTCAAGATTCAAGAAAGGGTGGTTTTTCTTTTATAATGTAGTATAGATTAATCAAGGTCTGGAATTCGGATCGGACTAGAAAATGATATGTGTCCAAAACATTGGATTGAGAACCGGACCAAAATGGTCGGTTCATGTCCGGGTCGGTCCAGTCCGGTTCGATCTTCGATCCGGTCCTGTCTAACAAAGCATAATTGTCGGTTTTGTGTAAACCCGAATTGGACCGAATACCAAATATGAAGAAAAAAATGAACCGAAGACCGGTCCGAAATATGTTTGATCCAATCTAATCTGCGATCTATTATGCTCGGCCCTAATTTGAATTGGATGCTATGAAACTAAAAAAAAATTCATGTGTGTTAGAAGAACTTTCATGTTTAACCAGGGCTCCTATCATCTTGATAATTTAAAGAGTTAATTGCATAAATGGTCCCTGTGGTCGTCCGGATTTAACGAAAATAATCCCGCAAATTTTTTTGTAACGAAAATGGTCCCCATGGTTGTGAAACATAACGGGTTTGGTCCCTATAGGGATCAAATCAGTTATGGGTCATGGGGACCAAAACCGTTATGAATCCTCTTACCACAGGGACCAAACCAGTTATGTTTCACAACCATGGGAACCATTTTTGTTAAAAAACAGTTTGAGAGACCATTTTTGTTAAATTCGGACGACCACAGGGACCATTTATACAATTAACTCTAATTTAAACATAAAAACAGATATTTAGATGCTCTTACACATGATTAAATAAAAATTAGTTTAATAATACAAAGATATCTTCGGGGAACAAGTTAAGGGCACGTTTGGTACAGAGAATTTCAGAGATTAGAAATGAAGCAGAGAATTGGATTTCTTATAAATGAAATTTAGAGAGATAGTTTA
>BQNB010002743.1:3093-38554 GCA_026074375.1 Tanacetum coccineum
GCTATCCACATTAGAAAGACTTGGTAAATGAAAACTGAACAATCGTCTTATGATATAAATAAATTGAAACTCGACCAAGACACTCCCTTCGGGGACATCCGATAAATTGGAACGATACATGGCCCCTGCGCAAGGATGACACGCACAAATTGAGAAATGGTCCAACTTTTTTTCTCATTCGTTTTGGCCCTGCGCAAGGATGATGACATACACAAGTCGAAAAATGGTTCAAATTTTTTCTTAACTGTGCTCACCGAAAACCAAATATCATCATGATTTTTTTTCGTTAACTTGCTGTTTTAGGGCTCGAAACTGATCAAATAGCAATGATCAGTTACATGTTTACTGAATATTGTTTTACCGTATCAAGAAGATTTCTTGCTATGTAATTTAAGAAAATGTTACACTAGTTTATACGGGTCAATTGGTCAGGTCAACAGGCTGGGTTGGATTGACCTGAAACATTCTTACGTCTATTTCATAAAAACTTATGTATATTAATGTGTTGAACATGATTGTGCAAACTAATTTATAGAACAACTGAACAAGTAATTTGTATGTAGAAAAATTACAACTCAGGAGACATTCAGCTCGTATGATACATTCGACCCGTTTGACCAATCTCCTTTTTCAACTTTTTGATTTTACTCATTTGACCTTTTAGAGATAGACCATAACCAGGGACGGAGCCAGGGGTGTCTCGCGGGTGCCCGGGACACCTATGAATTTTTTTGATGTAGTGTTTATTTTTGAAAAAAAACAATGATTTTTCCCAAATGCATCATAAATGCACCCGGTCCATCAAAATGTGTTTCTAGTCTTATCGTTTTAATGAAATCTTTGTTTTAATTAACTTTTTATCTCAATTATATTACGATTAAAAAAATTATACACCCGGTCATATTTGGTCTTGGCTCTGTCCCTGACCATAACCTACATTAATCCATTGATAGACAACATAACATGTGTTTTTCTCTCCCTTCTCCTTTTTATGCTTAGCATTATACACTGGAAGTGATTTGAAGACGGAGTTAAATTCATTTCTAAAAAGGTTGTTTAAGCATACTTGAAATTCTGGCGGTTTGATATTCTTTTCTTTGCACACCTCATGCACTCTATCGATAAATATTAGAGCTAATAGTGTGTTACTGTGTTTGGTCCCAAAGAACATCCTAAATCTGCTACATTGAAACACTGCGGAAACCTATAAAAACATTGCGGTTTGATATTCCTTTATTATCGGCTCCACTTTTCTTATCGCGACTTCCTTAAACAGAGAAAACATATCTTCGAGTCGGTAAGCATGTTTAAAGCAAGAACGCACAATATGTGAGGTCGTAGCTAAAAAGAATTAAGGTAAAGGAGAGAGAGACTTAAAGAAAAGAGTTGGCGGCGTAGCTGGACCCTTGATCGCCACTATTCATGCGTAAGAAGTCTGCAACTCGCATAACTATTCCTTGATTGTGAATAATATCTCTAATTTAATCCGCTTATGCATAATAAAGCGGCACATTAAGTGAATAAATATCAGATTCTCGAACCAGCCCCTACATATATGCATATAAAATTAGTGACCTTGTCAAATACTTATCATCTCTTGAAACAAGTGAAAGAACAAAAATGTACCTCATTGATCGCATCCACAAGTGATTTAACGACTAGCTCTGAGACACGACCACTTCCACTGCTACACGGATCAAGAGTACTCTGTACTCCGACCTACAAAAGTGAGAACCGTACGATCTCCACATACTATTTCAATAGAGCGTGAGTCTAAAATGTTGTAAAATCTTTTTGAAATTGCATCTTGTAGTTTTCAAACACATTTGGAGGGCTTGTTTTCGAGATGTAGAGATTTAGCCCATTGTTCTCAATGCCTTTCGGTACCTGATGAAGTGATAATATAATGAACAGAAGAAAGTTAATATCCAAGACTTAATTTGTATTATTATTTTTTTTGTATAAATCTGTATGAACACTAACCTGAGAAAGCCAGTGAAGGCTGCTAGAGGAATGAAATAAGTGAATACTCTGGTCCGGAAAAAGCCTCTCGTTAAAAGATCCCTACACAGCCGAAACATAACACCGGTTGTCCTCTCGCTTATCCATTTTATACTTAGCATAGAACATTGGAAGTGATTTGAAGACGGAGTTATAAAGTCATTTCTAAAAAGTTCGTTTAAGCATACTTGAAAATTTAGTGGTTTGAAATTCTTTTCTTTGCCCACCTCATGCATTTCGTCGATAAAATTAGATATAGCCAGTAGTGTGTTTGGTCCCGAAGAACATCCTAAATCTCCTATATTGAAACACTGGGGGAAACCATAAAAATTAGCTATGCTCTTGACCGTTTCCTCTATTATCGGCTCCACTTTCTTATCGCAATTTCCTGTAACAAAGTAAACATATCTTCAAGTCAGTAAGCATATTTAAAGCAAGAACGTATTGTGCGTGGATGTTACGAAAAAAGAACCAAGATAAATGCGAGAGAGACTTGAAGAAAAGAGTTGGCGGCTTTGCTGGATTCTTAATTGCCGCTATTCATGCGTAAGAAGCCTTCAAGTCGCATCACTACGGGATCTTGACTAGCCATTGTAGTTGCTACTTACAGATCTTACATCACTTATATAATAAATCAGTGATATATACAATATCAAGAGATTCCCTCTGATTTAAAAGTGTCTGTTAAAATCAGAGGCGGAGCCATATACATCAAAGTGGGGGCAACTGCCCCCAACAACTTCTTCAATAATAACATATTTTAGTGTTAACTTCTAAACTTTAATCATGGTGCCCTCAACTGAAAACTGAAATTGCCCTCAACGCAAAAGATGGTAGCAAGAAAAGCAAAGAAAGAACTTGATTTGTGAAGTGTTGTTGAGTTTTTGTTCATGTTTTTTGTGTGGTAGATGATAGAGACAAAGGAATCAGATAAACCATTTTGTGGATGTGTCAAGATATGAAGTATCATATTTAGAGATACGTGAAGAAACAATTAATTAAGTCTTTATATTTCACTTCTTTTAAACAAAAGTCAAATGTTTATTTTTTCATAAAAAATCTCGTTCCTGTAATCCATTTACAAAAAGCTACCAGCCCATTATAGCCTAAAAGTATCATAACTTTGAGTAAAACTTACAATTTATTTAAAGTTTTTTTAATTTCTTATGTAATATCCTATGGTTAAAAAAAAAATTTGCCCCTTGCGACTTAGATTCTTGGCTCCGCCACTAGTTGAAGTTATATATCTCTATTTTGTAACTCGAACTTATCCTTGTATATTTTGAGCTATAAAAAGTAAGAGTCGGAGGGTCTAACTTATGGAACCAGGAACACAACTAACATGGAAGTTGTTGCCGAAGCCATGAGCCGCTCTGGCTTCTCTGAGAAGTCAGATTATACGAGCTGCACCGAGACCTATTTAAAGCCGGAGAGGGTTACAAGGCTCACTTTAGGTCTCGATGGAGCCGCGCGACAATGCCTTCCCCACTAGGGTGGGAGAATAATTCGGGGTCATGGCTTTTTTCTATAAGAACAACTTGCATGGGTGTTTTTTGATAAAGGGTTAAGTCCATTAAATAGAAACGTATTTTCCAAAATTTACAGTTCTAGTAAACACACTTATTTGATTACTAATATAGACAGTATAACTTGTTGTTTTGGGACAATTTACTAATATTACCGGAATGATTTCCACGTCATCAAAAAAAGGACACATAATATAATTTTAGCAATTATTAAAAGACTAAAATACCTTTCTTCTTCTTCAATGTCTATTAAACTTCATCTTTACACCCACTTTAATTAGAGAATCATATGAATCCCGAAAATTATACACGATCCCCTTTTACTTCCATGGAAAAAACCAAATCAATCCTCTCATTTACATAAACAAAACCTTAATTAAGCTCCAAAATTCAATAATTCCCAAAATAATAGATTAGTAGTAATTAATACCTACGAGCTCCATAAAAGCTTGAGGTGTGCCTACTAATCATGCCTACAAATGTACCTAATGATTTGATTGGTTGATTTTAAAAAATGATTGGTGGGAATTTGGAGAGAGAAAATGCATAATACTATTAGATGGCTAAGTTATGTTAATTTGACCGTTGACTGTTGACTGTTGACCGTTGACCGTTGACCGTTGACTTATTTGGCCTAAAAATTATGGGTTTGGGTCCATTATGTTTTAGGGTTTGGATTGCTTACTTATTAATCTATGTATTTAGTATAAATACATAGTCAATCTTCATTATGTAATCACAAAAAACACAATCAATAATATCATTCTATTGTTATTTTACATGGTATCGGAGCTTTAGGTTCTAACCCAACACAAAATAGTTGTCCTCCGGTCATCGGCTACTCGTCGATGATTCGGAGGGATCCCGACCTATTTACTTTTTTTGCTTTATAATTTTGTGTTTTAATAGTCTTTTTATCCAATTCAAATAAAAACCCTAGAAAACCAAAAACTATAATCGTCATAACACTTCTCATACATGTTGATTTAGCCATCAACAAAAAAATTATGTCATCAGCATTACTCTTTGTTTTACCGCCGGAGATGATTGTCGTTTTTTCGCAAATAGTTGGTCGTAAAATTGTTGTTCCTACCTAAAGGCAAAGCAAGCCATGACGTAAAAAAACGTCACGCAAAGGAGGAAGCCGCAAGCGATAAACAACTATGCCGCAAAATACAGTTATGATTCCGTTCCAACAAAGAACAACGAAGATGACAGAAGAAGATAAGAAGAAGCGGCTTTCAACATATATTCCAGTTTGTCCGTTCGAAAGTCTGCAGCTCAAACTGCGAGGGAGTATTAGATGGCTAAGTTATGTTAATTTGACCGTTGACTGTTGACTGTTGACCGTTGACCGTTGACCGTTGACTTATTCGGCTTAAACCTAATTGTGGGTTTGGGTCCATTATGTTTTAGGGTTTGGATTGCTTACTTATTAAGCTATGTATTTCGTATAAATACATAGCCAATCTTCATTATGTAATCACAAAAAACATTATCAATAATATATTATCTTTGCTATTTTACGAACGCAACCAACAGCAGGGTATTGACTGTGATGAGACATTTAGTCCGGTTGTTAAACCGGCTACCATTCGTATTGTTTTGAGTCTTGCAGTTTCTCGTAACTGGCCTATTCATCAGCTTGATGTAAAGAATGCTTTTCTTCATGGTCACTTATCTAAGACTGTTTATATGCATCAACCTCCTGGCTTTATTGATCCTAACAAACCTGATTATGTTTGTCATCTACATCGGTCTCTATATGGGCTTAAGCAAGTCGCGCGTGCTTGGTTTCAACGCTTTGCTAGTTATGCTACACGAGTCGGTTTTCAACATAGTAAAACTGGCTCCTCTTTATTTGTCTTTCATCGAGGATCTGACATTGCTTACTTGCTGCTTTATGTGGATGATATTATTCTTACAACATCATCTTCAGCATTTTTACTGCGGATCATTGCTTCCCTTCACAATGAGTTCGCTATGAAGGATCTTGGTTCACTCAATTATTTTCTTGGTATTTTTGCTCAGCATTGGCATCTGGCTTGTTTTTGTCTCAATCAAAATTTGCAGAGGAAATTCTTGAGCGAGCTCATATGCAAAATTGTAATGTTGATACAGAGTCCAAGCTTGGTTCGGATGGTGACCATGTCAGCGACCCAACCTTATATCGCAGCCTTGCTGGTGCTCTTCAGTATCTTACCTTTACGCGCCCAGACTTATCTTATGCTATCCAACAGGTTTGTCTTTATATGCATGACCCTCGTGATCCTCACTTTACTGCTTTGAAGCGTATTCTTCGCTATGTCCGTGGTACTCTTGATTATGGTCTGCAGCTTCATGTATCATCTACTACTCAGCTTAGTGCATATACTGATGCTGATTGGGTTGGCTGCCCTGTTACCCGTCGGTCCACATCCGGGTATTGTGTGTTTCTTGGCGACAATATTTTATCATGGTCTGTGAAACGTCAGGTTACCTTGTCTCATTCTAGTGCTGAAGCTGAATATCGAGGTGTTGCAAATGTTGTTGCTGAGACTGCTTGGATCCGTAATTTACTATGTGAGCTTCATACTCCTCTATTTACTGCTACCTTAGTGTCTATCCGCGTGACAATGTTAGTGCTGTTTATTTGTCTGCAAATCGATTCAAAATCAGTGCTACAAAAAACTCTCGAGATCGACATTATTTCTGTTCGTGACTTTGTTGCTTCGGGCGACTAAGTTTGTGGTTATTCATGTCCTTCAAGTCGCGTCCAGTATGCCATCCACAATATTTTTACGAAGGGCACCTACTACTGCTTTATTTATTAAGTTTTGCTCCTGCCTGACGTCTGAAGTCTCTACCGCTACTTGGGGGGAGTAATAGCGCGCGTATTTGTGTTGTCATTGTTATTGTTTGGTTGTCTCTCATGAGTTGTCATAGTTATCTTGATGTGTCAATCGTGAGTTGTCATAGTTATCTTGGGCTGAAGCCCACCCCCTTTGTATCTATAAATACTCTGTACATTGCAGAGAATGAAGCAAGCAAATAAATTAGCCTTCCAAAGGTTTTACTAATTTTAATATGGTAATGAGAGCCTAATTCATCCATCAAAACATTCCACCAGACCCTAACTATATAACTCGCCGGGGCACATTTTTTTCTCGGATATATCGAATGCTTTTTTGTTACCTTCCATTGAATAGTTGCACTTCTAATCGCTCATAGTGTTAATTGCTTGCACTCGTCCTTTGAAGCTGCTTAAACTCCATTATGTTGCTCTTTAATTACCACACGACCATTATTAATATGATGGTTTTGAATACATATGACAACATTTGTCAGTTTGTGCATGAAAACAACAATCAAAGACCACGAGAGTTTTATGGTGCAAACATGTGTAGCATTAATTCCTCCTATGGGAATTTTGCAACAAGACGGCCCAATTCAGAAAATACTACCAGGCCTATCTCACAAGCTCCTTTGGCCCATCAGGTGTATAGCTTTAATCCTTATTATTATGCTTTGTCTACTTATAGCCCAATTCTATGTCCAGCCCAACCACAATTAGCTCAGGCCCAATTCCCAACGGCTACGGTCTAAGTTCCACATGCTTTACAATCACATTATGGTACGGCTACTCTTCCAATTTATGGGCCACCAACAGTATTTCTGGCTCATGCTACCATGTTTTCGCAAGCATTTCAGACTATGACTGCTCAAGATCCCTCTTAGAATATGGACACCGGAGCAACTTCTCATTTGGCGGACAATACAGGTATGCTCACTTCTTTTAGTAATTCAAGCATTTATCTATCAATATTTGTTGTCAATGGTAACTCTATTCTATTAGTCAACATTGAAACATTCAAGTCAAGTCAAGACATTTATTATTCATTAATTTGTATTGGGCCTAAGCCCATGGTAATCATTCCAGAATGTTCTCTTGTATCCTATATATATGATAGTTGTTATCAATAATAATCAAGGAATCAAATTAGCATTCAATACTTTGTTTCGGGAAAAGAAAACAAATAACATTAAAAACCGATCCTCTCCTAATTTCTCTCTAAACAGCAACCTCTCCCTAGTCCTCCTCTATATTCTCTCGACACTGTAATCTCAAATCATCTCCGATTGTATTTCAATATGTTCACATGTACCCTAGCCCAATATGTGGCCTACAAGACTAATGTTGCTCAACAGTTTACACCACAAAAGCATTACAGATTGCCGCATCCCGGTCAAGGTATACTCGGTCCTGCTCCGGCTATTTATGCATCCCAACCTACTCCTTTACCAAGTGCGTTTAGCACTATGCCGCTGCAAGACCCGACTTGGCACATGATCATACAGGTGCCTCTTTCTCATTTAAATTTTAATGCAAGTAATTTAAGTACCATTTTTGATAAACGCTTATTTCCATCTGTTCACGTTGGTGATGGCAAGTCTATTCCCGTCACCATCATGTTTAACCGCGACATAGGGCAAAGGAGAACCAAAATGGTTATTAACCATTATGTATTTGGCTAGTAGGGAACATCTAGGACAAGTATTAATTAAACCAAGGATGTACTAGTACTTGTAAGGATCACTAGGAGATTTTTAAGGATTTTCTAGGTGCTTTTGTGCGTATAACCGGCCCCTAGTGGGTTTTACACAAGAATTGATTTAATTTAAATGTTGAGGTAATAAAAGTGGGTATTGGTTTGAGTCTAGGTAAGTCTAGGTATTTTCGGGGTGTGTCCAAATGTATTTTATTGTGAAACGTAGACCTTTTACGTGACTAATAAAAAATAAAATACGCAAAGTACATAATTATCTTCTTAATAATAATTTGCTACTTGGTTGATGCAACCCTTAATTTATTTGACGACCGTTTACATTAATTGATTATTTATAGTCTACGCAATTAAACTTAAAAGTAATTATTAAAAATAAACGCGTATCAGACTAAAATAAATAGTGACGGATAATAAATGTCGTACAATGACATGAAAATGAGAAACGTTACACTCTTCGTTCTAAATCTGACATGTTTGATAAATTTTTGCATTTTCGCAACTATGTTAAAAATCAATTTAAATTTGAAATTAAAAACTTCCAATGTGATCATGGCGGTGAGTTCGATAATAACCGACTCCACACCCTTTTTACTAAAAATGGCATCCAATTTAGATTCTCTTGCCCAAAAACCTCCCAACAAAATGGCAAGGCGGAGCGAATGATACGAACAATTAATAATACCATTCGTACTCTTCTCTTTCAAGCACACCTCCCCCTACCTTTTGGGTCGAAGCCCTCCATATGGCCACCTATCTCCTAAACCTTTTACCATCTACCGCAATCCATAACGATATACCTTTCACACGCCTTTTCAACAAACCACCCAATTACTCGCACCTTCGCATCTTTGGGTGTCTATGCTACCCTCATCTCCACTCACCTCATAAACTTGCCCCGCGTGCCACACCATGTATCTTTTTAGGCTATCCCGCCTATCATCGTGGTTTTCGTTGCCTTAACCTCGAGACAAACAAAATTATTCTCTCCCGACACGTCACCTTTGACGAAACACAATTCCCTTACAAATCTATGACACCTTCCTCGCCACCTTCTTACACCTTCCTCGATACTCAACCTTCCCCCCTCCTCACTTCTCTTGCATCCAAACTTCCTAATCCTTCCACAAACATCCCACACCAAATGAGCATCCCAACTGCTCCACCAATTACCGATCCAACCCAAAGTCCTCCTCACACCGGCCCAAATTCACCAGGCCCAACTTTCCCCACCAACCAGCCCACTAGTCACGAACCAAACAACATTCAAACCCAAACCCAAAACAATCCGCTGCCACCACCCATATTCGATCCACCAAATCCACAAACCAATACCAACCCAGTTAATGAACCACCCCGCACTCATCCCATGATCACACGGTCTCAATCGGGTATTGTCAAACCCATCGAACGTCTTTCTCTTCACACTTCATCTCTCTCTCCTATTCCCAAATCTCCGTTTATTGCTCTAAAAGACCCTAATTGGTGTAATGCTATGTATGATGAGTATAATGCGTTAGTTAAAAATGGTACTTGGATTCTTGTTCCAAGGCCGTCTGATGTTAACTTGGTTCGATCTATGTGGTTATTTAAGCATAAATTTCATGCTGACGGTACTTTGAGTCGTTATAAGGCTCGACTTGTTGCTAACGGTAGTAATCAGCAACACGGTGTTGACTTTGATGAGACATTTAGTCCAGTTGTTAAGCCGGCCACCATTCGCACCGTTCTTAGCCTTGCTGTGTCTCGACAGTGGCCTATTCACCAACTTGATGTTAAGAATGCATTTCTTAACGGTGATTTATCTGAGACAGTGTATATGCATCAGCCCCCTGGTTTTGTTGACTCTCGTTATCCTAATCATGTATGTCTTTTGCAGAGGTCTTTGTATGGTTTGAAACAGGCACCTCGTGCTTGGTTCCAGCGGTTTGCAGGTTATGCCACTCGGGCTGGTTTTTCTCCTAGTCGGTGTGATTCTTCATTGTTTATATATACACAGGGTTCTCAGGTTGCTTATTTACTTATATATGTGGACGATATTATCCTCACAGCTTCTTCTCCAGTTCTACTTCAGCAGATTGTAGACTCTTTGCATAAAGAGTTTGATATGACCGATCTCGGGGCACTTAATTATTTTCTTGGCATCTCTGTTGTTCGTCATCCTACAGGGTTATTTTTGTCTCAGAAGAAGTATGCTCGTCAGCTTCTTGAGCGAGCTCATATGGTTAATTGTAACCCGTCTCGGACACCAATTGACACTGACTCCAAATTGGGTCCGGACGGCGTTCCTGTTCAGGATCCTACTTTATACCGTAGTCTTGCAGGGGGGCTCCAGTATCTTACCTTTACTCGCCCAGATTTGTCCTATGCAGTTCAACAGGTTTGTCTCTATATGCATGATCCGAGGGAGCCGCACTTTGCTGCTCTCAAACGTATCCTGCGCTATGTTCAGGGCACCCTGGAGCTTGGTCTTCAGTTATATGCTTCCGCTACTACATCTTTAGTTGGGTACACTGATGCTGATTGGGCAGGTTGCCCTTCCACCCGCAGGTCTACTTCCGGTTATTGTGTGTTTCTAGGTGATAACCTTTTGTCGTGGTCTGCTAAACGACAACACACCATCTCTCGCTCTAGTGCTGAAGCGGAATACCGGGGTGTTGCTAATGTTGTTGCAGAAACTGCATGGATTCGTAATCTCCTTCGTGAGTTACACTCTCCTCTTTTGACAGCTACTCTGGTTTACTGTGATAACGTTAGTGCAGTTTATATGTCAGCCAACCCAGTTCAACACCAACGCACCAAACATATTGAGATTGATATACACTTTGTTCGTGATATGGTTAAAGCTGGTCATGTTCGGGTTCTTCATGTTCCATCTCGTTTTCAGTATGCTGATATCTTCACCAAAGGTCTTCCCTCAGCTTTGTTTGAAGATTTTCGCTCCAGTTTGAGCGTACGGCCTCCTCCCGCTCCAACTGCGGGGGCGTATTAGTCAACATTGAAAGTCAAGTCAACATTCAAACATTCAAGTCAAGTCAAGACATTTATTAGTCAAGACATTTATTATTCATTAATTTGTATTGGGCCTAAGCCCATGGTAATCATTCCAGAATGTTCTCTTGTATCCTATATATAGGATAGTTGTTATCAATAATAATCAAGGAATCAAATTAGCTTTCAATAGGCCTCACCTATGGTATGATCAGTTGCTTCATATGTACACCTGAAGAAGGTTAGTTTTTTCAGGTTAGAACTTACATAATATGTTAATCTTGACATCTTGTTATACATTTGAATGTGAATTAATATTGCATTATTATTCACCCAGAATCCTTTTTCTTTACAAATTTTATTTAAAACAAATTTTGCTCCAGTTTCCTGTAGAGGGGATTCACAAACCAGAATGATTACGCTCTTCGTTGTGATAGTACGGGAGACCTTTACCCGGTCACCTCAACAATCTAGTCTCAAACTACTGGTTGTTTTACTCTCATTAGTTCTACTACAATGGACAGAAGCTTGTGGGTCATCCCGGAGACGATGTGCTTCGTCGTTTAGAGTCAAGAAATTTAATTTCATGTCGTAAATCAAAGTTGTCTGCTTTGTGTCATGCATGTTAATTAGGTAAACATGCTAAGCTTCCGTTTAATAATTCTGAGTCTTCTGTTCATTCTGTGTTTGAAATCATTCACTCGGATATATGGACATCACCAATTCCGAGTGAAAGTGGAATTAAATATTATGTTATATTCTTAGATCATTTTTCGCACTTTGTTTGGGTCTACCCTTTGCACAAAAAATCTGATTTGTTTGATAATTTTGTTGCTTTTTGTG
This sequence comes from Tanacetum coccineum, assembly GCA_026074375.1. Classification (NCBI taxonomy): domain Eukaryota; kingdom Viridiplantae; phylum Streptophyta; class Magnoliopsida; order Asterales; family Asteraceae; genus Tanacetum; species Tanacetum coccineum. The sequence continues at coordinate 14,999 of BQNB010002743.1, forward strand.
CTTATGTCAATAAACAATTTAATGTCGACATCAAGGCTTTGCAGTGTGACCATGGTGGTGAATATGACAACACCCGTTTCCATGACCTTTTCCGCCAAAATGGCATACAATTTCGGTTTTCTTGCCCTCGTACTTCGCAACAGAATGGCAAATCCGAGCGTATGCTTCGCACCATTAATAACCTTATCCGTACATTACTCTTTCAAGCTCACATACCTCTATCTTACTGGGTGGAAGCTCTTAATATAGTTGCTCACCTTTTAAATATGTTACCTTCTACCGCCATTAATAATGAAATACCATTCACCAAACTCTATAACCAAACCCCCACATATGAACATTTGCGTGTCTTTGGATGTCTTTGTTATCCTCACGTTGATGTTTCACATAAACTAAAACCACGTTCCACACCTTGCATCTTGGTTACCCCGCCAATCATCGTGGTTATCGATGTCTCGACTTAGCCCCTAATAAAATTATTATTTCGAGACATGTGCGGTTTAATGAAGACGTTTTTCCGTTTGAAAATCTTACGTCTTCTAATAAACCAACATTTGATTTTCTTTTACCACCTATACAAACTACATCCAATGTTCTCACCACTTAACCATTTGTCCAACACATGGATGAACCAAACAACCCAATTATGACAACTCATCACAGTCAATACCCGGACAAAGGGGGTGGGCTTCAGTCCAAGATAACTATGACAACTCATGATTGACACATCCAGATAACTATGATAACTCATGATTGACAAACAAGATAACAATGAAAACTCATATAAACAGCTATTAAAATACAAATGTACAAATGATTTATGCATTAGGCATGTGTTGTAGGTCTAAATAACACTACTGTGTGTTTACTAGAAGTGTAAATTTTGAAAAGTACATTTCTATTTAATGGACTTAACCTTTGATAAAAGGAACACCCCCTTCGAACCCACTTTAATGCCCCCACTTGGGTCATAGATTCACGTGAGTGAATCCAGCATGCTTTGAAACTTGACTAGTCCTTATATATATTGGAGATATTTCTACTCCAACCGATGTGGGATAATGTAGACATGATGTGGTTGTACACCAATTAGCAAATTTGATATCTTGTTTGAAACTTTAAGCAATAAAGAGAACTAATTTCAATTTATGTTTGTATCTTCTATGAAATATTTTGTTTTAACTTGAGTTACACGGAGCGATAAATTTTACGACCTCAATCATAAATTTTACAACACAAATATCTTTTCTTGAAATTAAATTAATGTACCTCTAAGTATCCTTTAAAAGAATTTAAGCTTGATTAATTTTAAATTTAACAACTTTTCAAAAACACATAATATATTATTTTAAACAACACACGCTTTGTGTTTTAAAAAACACACGCTTTGCATCAAGGGTCGAAAAAGAATCACGATTTCGCAAGTATAACTATTTGTCGCTATACACCCAACAAAACGCGGCATAGATTTTTTAGTTGATCATGGTTTTGTGTTAAATTTTGGTATTTAGTAATAACACATTGAGACAACGGGTGAGCACAAAAACCAAAAATCCGAAAAACCGAATTAAAACCGGAAAAATAACACTGAAAAACTGCACCGATTGAAAAACCAACGGTGGTAGTTTTAACTTTTGAAAAGGCCAAATATGTAGGACGGTTTTTGGTTTCATATAAAAAATCACATCACAAAAACTGCCCCGCCCAACATTTATCTATCTTACAAATTTTATAAAATATTTTTCCACATAAGATTTGGAACTTACTTTAATCTAAGACTTGTATATTTATATATTTTTTAGAATATTTCACATATCTCTTTGACGTCAACTCTTGTTTCTTGCTTTCCAACTTCTTATAGACTTATACATATCCTATGAAAAGTCATATAGTTCACAACTTTCACCTAAGTTAAAAAAAGTATATTGCGTTTTGACACTGCATACTTCCAATAATCTTATTTGAAAATTATATTTATACTAGAAAAACTATAAAAAACCAAAAATCCAAAATCGTAAATACCAAAACTGAACGGTTTCAAATTTTAAAAACCGAAATTTCCGGGTCGGGTATGGTTTTACTCAAAAACACCCCAACCCGCCCTATTGGCTCTACCGGGTATGTTTGGGAGTAGCGTTTAACGGTTAGAAATGAACGCTCGTTTAGCAATGAGCGTTTATGTTTTCTAAAAGCTACTTTTCAAATGCTACAAGAAGACGTGTTCAGCTTTGTTGTCATTTTAGACTTTATGATTAGCTATACATCTACGTTACCAAACACTGCTAACACCTAATGCTAATTTTGCCAAACATAGCCTTAGACATAAGATCAGTTATGTAACCGTGTTTCTCTTGGAATTTAATGGTTATATTCGGGTGGTTTGAAGTTTGAATAATGATGAAGACTGTTGATGGAAACATCTTGTGGAAGGAGCGGTTGTTTGCTTACTGAAAACTAGCCTTTTGGAAGAAGCCAACATCGCTCGGTTAGATGATGAACATTATTTTTATTCATATGCATTGAAGTAACGTGTATTCAGTTAATCCATGGTATAAAAGCTTATTCCATCAAAAACTGATTCAAAAATAGGTCGCCACTTTCAACTTTTTAGCTAGAAATATTTAATTGCAATACAATAATAATCATCTCATAGATCATCGTTCTTGTAAAATATTACCTCAAAGTAACCAAATACTGTCAAATCAGCAATCCCTCATCGACCAGAGGAAGAAGTTATGACTAGTTTATATACTGGTTCTAAACGGCTATGTTTGTCCCTTTGGTGACATCCGATAAAATTGGAACGATACAGAGAAGATTAGCATGGTCCCTGCACAAGGATGACGCGCACAAATCGAGAAATGATCCAAGAATTTTCCTAAACCGTAGCATGGCTCCTGCGCAAGGATGACACGCACAAATCAAGAAATGGTCCAAATTTTTTCCTAAACCGTTTTCTCGCTTCACGAGAACTAATAGCTTATTTCATGGGCTTATGAGCTTATTAAAAATCTAATAAGCCCACAAGCTCATTTTAAATGGCTTAAAAGTGTACCAACCTTTTGCCACCCGCATCACTGCGGGTTCTTGACTTGTTATTGTAGAAAGTCCCAAATATAACATTTATCTAATGTAAATAACACAAGTAATAACTTTTCAATCGTGTAATGCTTTATTGATTAAGAATCAAAGTATTACAATGTGCTATGGATCGCACAAGTTGAATGACAATGTGTGATTACCCTTTGAACAAGTAAACTTGATAGAGTATCAAGTTTACAAGCGAACTTGTATAGCCAGCTGATAGGATCAGAGGTTTACTTTGTAAGTTCGACAAAGGAGTAAATGCCTATAATAACAACAACAATAAAAGCGATGGCATTTACTCTTTACAACATTCTCTATTTATACTAATACGAGGTTGTGTCCTTAGTGGGGGTAGTTGTAATGTGTCAAGAATCTAGTAGACGAGGTACGAGGTATTTAATGCACGTCCATTCTTGGAAACTACCCGCCCATACTTTAGTGAACAGTTCTGCCAATTGTTCACTACTTTTTCCAACTTCGTACTTGGTACAGGCTTTAACTTAAACCAATGTTTATCCCGCCATAAACACTTGTTAAGTTTCCCGCCTTTTTCAGAGAACAATCTTTAAGCTCAACTTGTTCTTTTTCAAAGGGTAAGAGGATAGTTAGAGTATTGTTACCTCTGACTCTCCTTAAAACTTCAGCGTATTCCTTCTACATACCAGCTAATATCCATCCCAGCTGACGAGTATGTATTCAAGTGATCTTCGACTTCCTTGACGATGTCTTTGACTTGAATACGTCTAACGTTGCTCTTTGAGGCTTTGCACTCAGAGAGTCCTTTCATAACCTCTTAGTCCCGTCACTCAGAGGTTCTTTCATTACCCGCTGATGCCACTCAGCGGGTCCTTCGATACTTAGCCTAATTTCTGTTTAAATCTAGAAGTTGATTACTAGGCTCTGAATCGGCCCAACAATCTCCCCTTATTTGAATATAAATTATGCTAAGTCTAAAATTAAGGTAAGTGAGTACACAACTTCTTCTTACACATAATTAACAGAAAGATTAACAAAAGAAACTTCATTGATTTCATTACATTTCAACCTAAATTATCTAAGTTCTTTTTTACAATTTCCCTAGCCTGTGTACAGTCACTCCTAGCTTCTATTACATAATTCATCCTTGAGAGAATCTCCTTAGCAATCTCCGAGTCAACTTTGATTTGTTTCTGAAGTCGAATTAGCTCAGTGGTAGGAGTTAGGTGGAACTCACTTTCCCTTTGGAAAGCTATATCAGTGTTCCCATTCATAAAGAAGATTCCTGACTCATGTTCGTTGATGACAAGACCTTGAATTGGCATGATCCCAGGGGGAGGAATTAAGTTCCTGTCTATTCCATCAACCCTGACGTATTTAGTTACAAAGACTTCTTTAATGACCTCATCCCTCTTCCTTTTCTTTTCTTCAGCAGTCAATCCAAAAGTTGCAAGTTCAGGCGGTGGAGGAAGTCCTAGCCTCTTTGCTTGATTTATGACCCACTGAAATTTTGCTCTTAGACTCTGCAGAAGTAGATTATTTGATGTCCCAGACTTTTTAGAAGCCAGAGCATGAACTTCCAACCACTCACTGAAACCCAGCTGCTTTAATCTAGAAGTTTAGGTGGACGATGAGATTCAAAGGGTTGTCACCTCTGGTGATCTTCATAGTTGCCTCTTTTTTGGAATTGACAACGTAGCTGATTTTTGTGATTGGCAGTGTATCAGCTCTGAAGGAGATCTGATGGTTGTATTCTTCCATCATCTTAGCTTTCTTTGCCTCATGTTCAGTCCATTTCTAAGCCTGAGCCTTCAGCGTGGCTGGGTTGAACATTTTCCTTAGTTTTTATTCAGATCTCTCATTTTTAGCTTTCAGATCCTCCAACCTCTTTAACTCCCTGAGTTGTTCATCGATTTTCTCTTGGGTTAAAGGTCCTTCTAGAGTAACGAAGGGCTTTATCTTTGGCGGTTTAGGGTTAGAACCTCCTTCTTCTTGAAATTTGACAAGTTTATTCACTTGTTCTTCTATGAAGGCTATTTCTTTTCCTTTGGAGGGATCTCTAGGAGGATTTGGTGAAAACTGTGAGGAAGTTGTTTTGAACAGTTGATCTGTAAATTCTTGAAGAGACTTTTGTTGTTCTTCAGGCTTTAAAGGATGCTCTAGGATAAAGGAACGCAGAGAGATTGGATTTTGTATATCAAGAGGAGGAGTGATTTTGAATCTCTTTGATAAGGGTTGTTTGTCGTCCTCATCTGAATCATCTTCCACTGAGATTATTCCGTCTTTCTTTTCCTTTGAGGTATGAACAACCAGTTCTTTACCTTTATTTGTCTTATCATCTGAGACTGGGGGAGTTTATTCTTTGTTAGCAACCTTTGGATCAGTTGGTTGCTCCCCCTAACTTTCTACTATTGGTTTAGAGGAAGGAATTGTATCAGGTGATTGATGCTCCCCCTGGGTGGTAGCAGGGTTTGTACCTTTGTCCTTCTTATTCTTCTCCCCCTCAGCAGTATCATCAATGATCACTGCTGATTCAAGAAGGCCCTGAATGTTTGTGAGTTGAGTTTACATACCCTGAACATCCAGACAGAATCTCCTTAGAGATTTACTTTGAGTCTTCAAATCATCGCTGACTTCTTGCATCCCAGAACGAACTTTAGAAGATACTGAATTTCTCATTTCAGACTTAAGAACTTTGGTGAGTTTTGTTTGAAGAGTAACAAAATGTTCACTCTCGACTTTATGATATATGTTGAATTGTTTCTTTATAGGTTTGGCCACAGTCTGATGCAGTTGAGTTGGCAGGGAATCATGTAGAATGGATGGAAGACATTCTTTGAGGGCCTCAAAGAGGAGTCCAGGGAGCTGATCTTTTAAGGCATTACTGATGAGAGATGACATAGAATTCTTGATTTCATCAGAGATGGATTGGAGGATTGAAGATTCCATATCTGCAATCTTGGAGTGAAGATTGCTAACTTCTTCACAAACATGATCCAAATGTCCTGATAAGCTGTCAAATTCAGCGGAAGCATCCAGAAATGTATCAGTTGTGCCTTCTTTGGATATGTGCTTAGAGTCAGCCATATCAATATCATCATCTTCATCTCCAGACTTAACAGTATCAAATGGTGATGTAGAGTGCAAATCATCATCTGGCATAGAGCTCAATTCAGAGCTGGAAACAACATAGTCAGAGATGGTGTAGGCTTTGAAGGACTTGATAAACTTGATCTTTGACTCAGTATCATATGGGCCCTCTGACACACCATCTGAGGGAATAATCAGAGGGTGTTCCTCAGCAATCTCCTTTTCCTCAACAATTTGGTCTAGTACCTGCATAAACTTGTGAGTTAAACATTGTGAATTTGTAATAAGGTTGAGGGTCGCCGTTCGCTACCCCTAAGAAGACTGAGTGTGATTATCTAATCCCCTTAAAAGTTTAGAACTTTTGGGACTCTTTTCAGGGGTGAGTTTGTAATATAGTAAAGGATCGTCATTCGCTGCCCCTAAGAAGACTGGGTGTGATTATCCAGTCCCCTCAAAAGTTCTTTAAATACAAGATAAGAAAGAATGAACTTTTGGGACTCTTTTGTTTGGTTAGTGGGACCTCTAAGGCTGAGTGAGTACAGATCATACAGAGGTCGACTTTCATGCACAGATGAGCTGATCTAGCAAAGTCTAGAATGTTTAAAGTCAACATAAGACGTTTTCAGTCTATCAGTATCACTCTCTGAGTGCAGACACAGAGTGTATAGAAAATTTAGAATGTAAGTGCAGACTCAGACACTCTAATGGGTCAGGGGTAACCCTTAACTTCACCACTCTCTCCTAGAGAAGTTTGAGAGTGGTTGCTTGCAGTGCCCCTTATATTTAAATACTGTTACCTTTTCGGTTTCAGCGGTTGAAGGCTGGATTCCTTGCACCTCTGTCGATTCGGAGGCATCTAGACTCTTTGTTGCATCAGCGACGACCACAAACTCCTCAGCGTGCTGGAGATGGGTGGTTGGTGGAGAGGAAGTTGAAATGCTCTTGCTTGATTATAAAACCTTTGGTTGGGATGAAGATGGGATTTTCTCCTTCCTTGGTTTTCTAGCAGTTGGTGCTTTGGGCTGAGAGAGAGGCTGCACATTGGTCTTGGACTGGGACTTATCAGCGGACTCTTCAGCATTCACTCCCTCAGAGGGAAGGATCAAAGACTCTTCAGGCTCCTTTGAAAGTTTAGCTACTTTCAACATATGAGAAGTCAAACTGACTTCAGATGCTAATGGGGTCTGAAAAGAAGTAGCTAAGATCTGGTATGGTTTTAAAACAGTAAGAGATGCATCATGGTAGTTATCACCCAAAAGTTGTTCTAAAACCAGAGATATATCTTGTGTAGAAAACATTCGTCTCCCTATTCTTTTTCCTATTTTGAAGCTTTTAAATTAGATCGTTAAAAATGATTTCCCCAATATTAATTTCCAGACCAAAAATCAAACAGTAAGCAATTGTTTTTTGAGTCAAATTCATTTGGTCATGAGATCCCTGCATTCCCCCCAGACACTTAACAATATACTGCATGAAAATCTTCCAAATAGGCGAGAAATACTTGAGTTTCAAAGGAGATGAATTAACAAGCTTAGTGGAGGTGAGAGATGGTTTGTCTTTGTCAGTTAAACCCAAGGTGGCCAACCTGGCCCTAACGGTTCCCTTGGGAGGTGGAGACACATAAGTCTTACTATCGGTGAGTCCAATAGTAGAGAGGAAATCAAAGCGGGTGAAGGTGAGTTGGTTTTCAAAAAGAGATAATGAAAATGAAATATCTTTGGTTGCATCATCCACCTCCGCGATGTACCAAAAGTCTTTGAGATATTCTATATACATTGCTGAGGGTTCTTTGGTGAGGGCAGTACAAAAGCTGCAGTTTAAGAGAAATCTGAGCATGGGATGATAACGTGGATCATGGTGTTCTAATAATGCAACAGCGTTGTTGTAGGCAATGGTGCACTCATGATGTTGAAACTTCACCTTGGAAGAAGGTGTGAAAACCTAATGGGATTGAGAGGATGTTGATTCTGAAGACATGATTGTTGTAGGTTCCCTTTTTTGTTTAAAGAAGATGAAAAGATTTGATGTTAAAGAAGTTTTTGATTTTAGGGTTTGGATTTCTTAAAACAATGATGTGTGTGTTTTGAAAATGAAGTTTTATACGTTAAATTATGTTATTTATTTTGAAAAATAATTTAGTTTGAATTTTACATTAAATGCGTAGTGGTAAAACTGTTTACAAAACGTAGGTCCCCATGACCTTTCGTACACTGTAAAATCCCTTATTTTTCGAGAAAGTAGGTAGCCTTTTTAGAAAATCTTGAATTAAATATTGAGAATGTTTGTCTTTTAACTTTATAGTTACATTTAAGTTACCTTAAAAAAACATTTAATACTCAAGTCAGAGGATCACTTAAAGTCTTTTTCTTATCAAAGACCTGTTTTTCAATATTGAGCATACCCAACTCAGCTACCAATCTAGTAAAGCTAGGCTCAGCTAGAGGTTTGGTAAAAATGTCAGCTAATTGCAAATCAGTGGGTACACAGTAAAGCTCAATATCACCTTTTAAAATGTGGTCTCTGATGAAGTGATACCTGATGTCAATATGTTTTGTCCTAGAATGCAACACTGGATTATTCGATATGGCAATGGCACTAGTATTATCACAAAATATGGGCACCTTGTCATAAAGAACATCATTGTCAGCCAGCTGACTTTTAATCCAGAGAACTTAAGCACAACATCCAGCTGCAGCTACATACTCAGCTTCAGTTGATGACATTGCTATAGAGCTTTGCTTCTTTGCACTCCAACATACTAACTTTCCTCCAAGTATCTGACACCCTCCAAATGTACTTTTTCTATCAAGGTTGCATCTAACATAATCTGAGTCTAAGTATGCCTTGAGATCAAAGCGTGATCCTTTTAGATACCAGAGACCTAAATTTGGTGTCCCTTTGAGATAACTGAAAATTCTTTTCACAGCCACAAGATGTGATTCCTTTGGGTTAGCTTGGTACCTAGCACAGAGACATATGAAAAATTGGATATCTGGTCTGCTAGCTGTCAGATACATCAGTGACCCTATCATGCCTCAGAATTGTGTCTCATTAACAAAGACCCCTGATTCATCTGGACCCAAGTTGTTTGGGGGAAGCATAGGGCATTTCACTAAAGCACTATCAGCTAGATCATATTTCTTGAGCAAATATTTAACATATTTCTCTTGACAAATAGAGATTCCTTTGGAATCGTGTTTAATTTGAAAACCTAGAAAATAAGTTAGTTCACCCATCATACTTATTTCATACTTTGTGGTCATTAATTTAGCAAATTGTTTACTAAGTTTGACACTTGTTGACCCAAAAATGATATCATCCACATATATTTGTACTATAATGACATCACTCTGAGTTTTATAAGTAAACAGAGTGTTGTCAATGGTACCTCTGACAAACTTATGTTGAGTTAGGAATTTTGAGAGAGTTTCATACCAGGCTCTAGGAGCCTGTTTCAACCTATATAGATCTTTGTTCTATCTGCAAACGTGGTTTGGAAACTCACTACTTTCAAACCCAGGAGGCTGTTCCACATAAACTTCCTCTGATATTTTCCCATTCAGAAATGCACTTTTTACATCCATCTGAAACACTTTGAACCCCATATAGGATGCATAGGCAAGAAAGATTCTAATGACTTCAAGTCTTGCAAGTGGTGCAAATGTTTCATCATAATCTATACCCTCTTCTTGTTTGTACCCTTTAGCAACAAGTCTGGCCTTGTTCTTGGTTACAACCCCTTCTTCATCCATCTTATTTCTGAACACCCATTTAAGCCCAATAATGGTTTTACCATAAGGCTTAGGAACCAAAGTCCACACCTTGTTTCTTTCAAATTGATTCAGCTCTTCTGTCATGGCAAGAACCCATCCTTCTTTTTCCAAAGCTTCCATGAGCTTTTTGGGTTCAATCTCTGAGAGAAAGTTAACATATAAGCATTCATGAGCTGAGGCAGCTTCTGAGTCTCTGATCCTGTTTCGGGTTGTGATGCCAGCCAGAGGTTCACCAATAATGTTAACGAGTTCAATGTGTTTCTCTCTTGACCATATGTCTTGAGGAACAGGGTTTTGAAGGATAACTTTAGCAGATGGTGAGATGACTAGAGCTTGTTGATTATCACTGATTGATTCACTTAGGACATTATCTTGAGGTTTAGCAGACTCAAGAATGTCAGCTGATTCAGTATGGTCAGGTTCATAGATAGCTGCAAGATCATCAGCTGTAGTGAACTCAGGTGGTTCTTCAGAAGTGACAGAGTTCTAAAGAGTGGGTAACACAGCTAAAGTGGTGTTTTCATATGCAGAAACGTAGGGAAAGTACTCACTGTTGACAGAGCATTGAGTATCCTTAGTCCTAGGTTCAATGAATTCATCATCAGGGAAGGACCTATTTTCATTGAAGTTGGTTGCATCCCCTTCTGTGCTGGTTTGAAATATAGCTTCATCATCTAAACTGAAAGTAACATGAACTATTTCTTCCATTTCTTTTCTTCTAATGTTGAACACACTAAAAGCCTTGGCCACTGGAGAGTAACCTAGGAAGAATCCATCACCAGCCTTTTCATCAAACTTTCCCAAGTGGTCCTATGATTATGAATGTGAACAGGACACCCAAACACATGGAAGTAGCTGATATCAGGTGATCTTCTTCTGAACACATCATAGGCAGTCTTCCCATGCCTTTTTACAATGATGGATCTATTTTGAGTGTAGCAAGCAGTGTTGACAGCCTCTCCCTAGAATTGTTTAGGGAGTTTTGCACTATTTAACATAATTCTGGCTGCTTCAATCAGTGTTTTGTTTCTTCTTTCAGCTACATCATTTTGTTCAGGGGTATAAGGAGATGAGAAATTCTATGAAATACCTCTTTCATCATAGAATTCTTCCAGCTTATGATTTCTAAACTATTTTCCATTATCACTTCTCAGCTCCTTTACCCTTACTTCATTAAGGTTTTCCATCTTTCTGATAAAAGACATAATGCAGTCAGCTGCATCACTCTTTTTCTTAAGGCAAAATACCCAGGTGTACCTTGAATACTCATTTACAATGACAAGGGTATATTTGTTGTGGCTGATGGTTTGAGGTTTGACAGGTCCAAACAGGTCTATATGAAGGAGATGTAAGGACTTGTTGATGGAAAATGATCTCTTGGTTTTAAATGATGCTCTGTGATGCTTCCCTTTCTCACAAGCTGAACAGTTTTTATCTTTGGAAAAGTTCAGAGAAGGAAGTCCAGAGACAAGGTTGTGTTTTGTAAGGTTGTTGATGTTTTTGAATTTGAGGTGAGACAATCTCTTATGCCAAAGCTAGTTTACCCTTGGAGAGGCTTTGGAAAGAAAACAAGCATTCCTTTCCTTGTTGAAAGAAGACATATCTATGATATAAACATCCCTTCTTCTTGGAGCAATGAGAACAACTTCATCATTTTGGTTGAAAATGGTTCCCTGGGTCTTTGTAAATAGAACCTTAAAGTTAGCATCACACAGTTGACTGATGCTAATTAAGTTATGCTTCAAACCATTCACATACGCAACTCTGGTGAAAGTGATACCATTACAATTAACTGAGCCATATCATTTTGTGTCCCCTGAAGAATCATTTCCAAATACCACTTTAGGACCTGGCTCCCTTGAATATCTGTGTAGATATTGTTTCACTCCTGTCATGTGTCTAGAACAGCCACTATCTAGATACCATAAAGACCTCTTTAAGTAATCCTGCACAGACATTTTTACATAGATTCCTTTTATGAACCCACTTTTCAGTGGGTTCTGATTGCTTGATAGCAATCCTTTGTTTCCTGCTGTTTCTTAGGTTCTTTGGACAATCAGCAATCTCATGAGCTATGCTCCTATAAATTTCACACCCTGGGTAAAATTCACAGTCATAAGGGTGATGTTTGTTAGACCCACAATATTTACACTCACTAAATGTCTTGGACATTCTAGTAGTTCTAACAGGTGTGGATTTAGATGTGGATTGGCCTTTTAGGTTGTTTAAGGATTTCCTAACAGCAGTCTGTTCTGTGTGTTCTTTGGTAGTGTGGGAGATTGAGCCACAAGTAGAACACTTAGGCTTTTAGTAACAATCATCAGAGAGATGATTCCTCATCCCACAGTGTTTACATGGTCCATACCATACCTTTTGCTTAGGGGTCATTGAACTACAAGCCTGAGACACTGATGAAGAAGTGTCTGAAAGGATTAGAATTTGGTTCTTTATACCTTTTACTTCTTCCATCAGAGTTAAGAGAAGTTGCTCAGTTGATGGGAGAGCATTCTTATCAGGACATGAGTTTTGGACAGCTGGATGCTTAGATTCACTCCTTTTCTTAATGACATAGGTTTGTGACACTTTATCAGAAGATTTTTTAATCCTTTTAGCACTATTAAGTGTCAAATCAGCCATGTTAGCAGTAAGGTTAGACAATGAAATAAGACTTTTAGAAGCACCAGATGGATCTGCCGCAGTCAGCTTAGGGAGAAGGGGCAGAGGTTCTTGAATGTCACTGTCATCCTTAGAGTCAGAGGTGATCATAGGAGCAGACTCAGATGTGGATACATCAGCCTTGCTGAACAGAACTTCCTTATAGGGGTTGTTCTCTTTTCTCCTACCTTTTCCTCTAAGGGCTTTGACAATATTGCTAAGTATTTGCTCAGAGAGTAGTTGGTCGAGGGTGACTTTGCTACATGTCTATTTTTCAATAACCCTTTTTAGGTCAGAGATCTCATCCTTCAGAGATTCATTTTCTAGATTGACTCTAATGACTTCATTCTGAAGGGAACAGTTAATGGACACAATATTTTTCAGGTTACTCAGTTCAAACTTATGTAAGGACAATTCTTTCTTAAGAAGATTATATTTGTTAACCATGTTTTTTTTCTAATCCTCTACATAAATAAGGTCAACATGAGTGTAATCTAAGACATGTTTTCTATCATCACTATCAGTCATAGACAAAAGTCTGTGTACCTTTTTCATAGTGATGTTAACCCATTGACCAGATCTTACACCAGCCTTCCCCACAGACGGCTCATCATCAGCAATTGCCATAAAAGCTCTAATCCTAGTGGTTCCTTCATCCTATGAGGACACATATTCTTCATCCTAATCAAATGACTCAGCTATCAACCCCTTTTCACTCTTTCCCTTTTCAATCTTCCCTTTTTCACTTTTTCCCTTTGTCAGATCATCAATCCTTTGGGTTAGGACAACCATTTCAGCTTTAAGTCCCTTGTATTTTTCCTTGTAGTCTTTTTTATAGTTACCAGTGTTATGGGAGGATGTTTGGTTAATGGGTGGTGTGTATGATTTGAATTTGTTGAATGAGTTATTTGAGGATGGATAGGACGGAGTAGATGTTTTGTTTAAAGGACAGTCTTTTTGAAAATGGCCAGTTTTCCCACAAGTAAAACAAGTTTCTTTAGTTTTGTCTATGGGTTTCCTAGCAGATCCAACCCTCCCAGATCTTTTATAGAATCTTTTCTGATTTACAAGCAAAGCTCTTTTATGATACTCAGCATTCAAGTCAGCCATAAATTCATTGTTGGTCCTCTGATCCTCTTCAACATCTGACTCACTGTCCTGAAATTGTGTGTTAGAAATCAAGGCTTTTGAGCTTGGGGTCTGAATTGAAAATCTTTGTATCTCAGACTTATAGATTTGATCAATCAAACCTTCCTCATAATTGTACTTGCCATACAGTGTAGCCAGACTATCGTTTTAATGGAATTATTTGCCCTATGAGTTTGATTCATGCTCATCCATTTTCTTGGCAGGCTATTAACAAACGTGGCATTGACTTCTGCTTAGGAATGGTAACACCATTATTTTCAAGGTCATTTAACAAGCATTTCAGCCTCGTGAACGTTCCCATTACTTTTTCACCCTCAAGTGATTTAAAAGCATTGAACTTAAGTCTTAAGGCTGCAATCTTGGTATCTCTTGCATCAGATGGTCCCTCATGAGCTAGGATGATATCATTCCACATTTCTTTAGCAGTTTTGCACTTAATGAGAGATTTCATAACATCATTTGGTAAACAAGATATAATGATACTTTTTGATCATTTATCTTGATTAGCAAGACGACTCTCAGCATTTGACCATTGATTTTGACGTTTGGGTAAGGGATTTTTAGTAGTGGACAGACTTGACATAGGTACAAATGGTCTGTCTTCTAGAGTTTTTAGAAGGTAAGGTTGTGACATGAGACCCTCCTCTTAAATCAAGCAGTTGAGGTAGGTTCTCATCAACCACACTTTAAGCTACATTTGTCGTAGTTGTGGTGTTGATAGGGTCAGTAGTTGTAGGTATCGTGTCAACCCTATTTGCATTAGGGCTACCCGGATTGCCAGAACTTGCACCAAAAGGTGGTGGGATAGGTGGTATATCTCCAGACATGATTAGATCTTGATTTGTTTAAAACAAAGAACAGTTTATAAAAGGTTTTATAAATCAACACTGCTCTGATACCAATTGAAAGTCTCAAATAACACGTCTATATGGAATATAACACTTATCTAATGTAAATAACACAAGTAATAACTTTTCAATCGTGTAATGCTTTATTGATTAAGAATCAATTACAATGTGCTATGGATCGCACAAGTTGAATGACAATGTGTGATTACCCTTTGAACAAGTAAACTTGATAGAGTATCAAGTTTACAAGCGAACTTGTATAGCCAGCTGATAGGATCAGAGGTCTACTGTGTAAGTTCGATAAAGGAGTAAATGCCTATAATAACAACAACAATAAAAGCGATGACATTTACTCTTTACAACATTCTCTATTTATACTAATACGAGGTTGTATCCTTAGTGAGGGGTAGTTGCAATGTGTCAAGAATCTAGTGGACGAGGTACGAGGTATTTAATGCACGTCCATTCTTGGAAACTACCCGCCCATACTTTAGTGAAGAGTTCTGCCAACTGTTCACTACTTTTGTCAACTTCATACTTGGTACAGGCTTTAACTTAAACCAATGTTTATCTCGCCATAAACACTTGTTAAGTTTCTCGCCTTCTTCAGAGAACAATCTTTAAGCTCAGCTTGTTCTTTTTCAAAGGGTAAGAGGATAATCAGAGTATTTTCACCTCTGATTCTCCTTAAAACTTCAATGTATTCCTTCTACATACTAACTGATATCCATCCCAGCTGACGAGTATGTCTTCAAGTGATCTTCGACTTCCTTGACGATGTCTTTGACTTAAATACGTGTGACGTTGCTATCTGAGGCTTTGCACTAAGAGAGTCCTTTCATAACCTATGAGTCCTATCACTTAGAGGTTCTTTCATTACCCGCTGATGCCACTTAGCGGGTCCTTTGATACTTAGCCTAATTTCTGTTTAAATCTAGGAGCTGATTACTAGGCTCTGAATCGGCCCAACAAGTTGCTACTTACAGATCTTATAGTTACGAGATATTCCCTCTGATCTAGAGTGTCTGTTGAAATTAGGGGTGTAATCGAGCCGAGCCAAGCCCGAACTCAACAAGGTTTAAGCTCGGTCGAGTAACCAAAGGTTGGCTCAAACTCGGCTCGATTGCTCGTCAAGCTTCAACCATTAAGGCTTGAGCTCGGCTCGAGTAGGATTCGAGCAAAGGTCAAGCTTAGCTTGAAAAGCTCGAAATTACATATATGAAACAAACACATCACTAAGGCTTACATGCCACCATAAAATCTATCACAAATGACATTTACATAGCATGACTTTTACATACGACGAAAACTAACACAAATGACTTTTACATAAAATGACTATACAATTTTATTACCACACAAAATAAGGACAAACCACTTATGAAAGATAGAATCATAGAACTGTAGGATGTAAATTAGGGTTTGAAGGGTACTTCTAGAATATAATATTTAATCCTTTATGAAGTTAGTCCTTACAATTAGGTTAACATTCAAATCAGCCCTTATTTACTTATATAAAAAAAGATGAAAATATATTTATACTAAGGCTCGAAAAGCTCGTTGAGCGCTCGAGCCGAGCTATCAAAAGCCCAAGATCGACTCATTATATGTTTCCTGAGCTCGATAAAAGCTCGGCTCGATCGAGTCGAGCTCGAGTTGCTTGATAAAAGCTTGGCTCGTTTGCACCCCTACCTCAAAACATTGCTTAAAACGTCAGCAAAAGTTGGTGAATTCATAAGTTTAGAACATAACTAACCAAGGAAGTTGTTGCTGAAGCCGCTGGCTGCTCTGAGAAGTCAGCTCATACGGTTCTCACCGAGACCTATTTAAAGGCCGGGGGAAGAGGCTTATTTTAGGTCTGAGCTGGCTCCCATGGATTTTTCCTTATAAGAACAACAACTTCGATGGGTGTTCTTTTATCAAACGCCTTCGAACCCACTTTAATGCCCCCACATGGGTCACAGATTCACGTTACTTAATCCAACATTTATAGAAAGTGACAGTGGCTTAATATAGTAATTGAGATATTATACTCCACAGATGTGGTTCTAAAAGCAAACATGATGTGTACACCAATTAGTAAATTTGATATCTTTTTTGAAACTTTAAGCAATAAAACTAATCTTAAATTATGTATGTATCTTCTATGAGATATTATGTTTTAACTCGCAAAGTTTGAGTTTAGCTCGTATGATTTCATAATCAGAAACGTATATGGATCCATGCTTTGGCTCACCATCAGACACGTTCATGTTTTCATAATCAGTGTCATATGGATCTAGGTTGATTTCAAATGTTTCCAATATATCGAGAGAAACTGATCCTTGATTGTGAATAATATCTCTAATTTCATCTACGTATGCATAATAAAGTGGCACATTAAGTGAATAAAGATCATATTTTCGAACCAGCCCCTACATATATGCATATAAAAGCAGTGACCTTGTCAAATTTGGAACAAGTGTGATGACGTATAGTATGAATACCAAGCTTACTGGGCTTAGTTCATAATATGCGCATATGGGCCCTGGCCCAATACAACAAATAGCCGGACTACTAAGCCTGACAAGGGTCACGCTCTGGATATTCCAAAGACGTACGTGAGTACCTTTTAAAGCCGCACCCGTTGCACCTACGCGGACAAACACGGGTTACAGAATGATACTCACGTCCGCAGACATGATTACACGTGGACCCTTACCCGACAAGAGACCCACTCTGGCTACTAACAGTCGCAAGCGAAATATTAGGAAACCCTAGTATTGGGCTTGCCTATAAATAGGGGTCATTTCACACCCCAAAGAGGGACATTCTGTCCTATCATTAATACACACACATACTCTGACATTCTCTAACAAACATGTATACTTACTCTCACGTCGGAGCTTAATCGTAGGGTCCGCCCCGCGGTAAGGCTAATGGTTTACCCTCATTTTGTGCAATAGCCCCTCACTGCTTAAATTAGTGTACAAGATCATCACCGTATCCTACCTCCTGGTCCACCCCATTTAACGATCCAGGTTCACACTTGCCCCTACACGCTTTTTGTACTAACAAGTTGGCGCCATCCGTGGGACCGAATAACTGCGTTCCTTGAAAATACTCACCATGAGCAATCACGAACAACCTACCCCTATCCATCCCAAGTCTGATGTGCGGAATATGGTAGGGAAAAACAAACAAACCCCCAGGGCTCTGCGAGAACTACATCCGTTGTAAATCTCAAAGAATTCTACAAAAAGCACTATAAGAAACTGCTACCAATCGTGGCAGATAAGTATGAGTATGAGCAGAGAAAGAAAGAAAAGTTAGAGGAAGTAAAAGCACGGATTGACTTTGGCGAGGCCCGGAAGAAAAGCACTAGGGCACACGAATCAGCGTATTCTGAGTCTAGGACAATGTCGCCAAGAAGACAGAGACGCTCTCGCAGCCCGCGCCACAATCCTAGCGTCTTCACTAGGTTAAGGCGTGAAAGGTTAAGATTGTCGTGGCATGAATACAAGATCAAGGCAAGAAGGGAGAATACCATGTTCAAGAGACTCGGAAGCGGAGGACGGAGCACATCCGTGCACTTCGATAGCCGTCGGGAAAGCTCAAGGTACACGAAAAATCACTCTGAAAGGGAAGATAGTGAGGGAGGGCACTGGAAGTCTAAATCACGAAGAAAGAAGTCCAGTGTCGAAGATGACGATCTCTCCCAACCTTGGGTATGTGCCAAGACTGATCCGTTCACGTCTCGGATCCGTCACTTCGAGTTCCCAAAAACGCGAATGCTAAGTCATGTAAAAACATACAACGGAAGCGAAGATCCTGAAGATCACTTGAAAATCTTCCAGGCAGCAGCAAAAATGGAGAGGTGGGCCATGCCAACGTGGTGTCACATGTTCAATTCCACACTCACCAGGAACGCTCGGGTGTGGTTCGACGATCTTCCTCCAGAATCTATAGACAGTTACAATGATCTAAGAGAAGCATTCCTGAAAAACTACCTCCAACAGAAAAAGTGCATCAGAGACCCCATAGTGCTCCATAACATCAAGCAAAGAGACGGAGAGTCCACAGAAGACTTCATACAAAGGTATAAGTCGGAAAGTGGAAATGTTAAAGGAGCACCGGAATGCATGAGAATCTCCGGATTCGTGCACGGAATCACTAATCCTGAACTTATCAAAAGATTTCACGAGAAAATTCCAAAAACAGTAGACGAAATGATGCAGGTAGCCACATCTTTCCTTCAAGGGCAAGAGGCGGCCTCAAATCAGGAAAGGAAAAAAGCCCCTCCGGCCTGGAAACACCAGGAAGGGGGTCATAGGCAGAATTTCAAAAAAGGGGGAGGCTTCCGCAGCCAACATAAGCAAGAGAAAAGGCCGGACAGGTTCACCCTTCTCACAAAAACCCCGAAGGAGATTCTGGCCTTAGAAAAAGGAAAATTCAAAACCCCACCTCCGATGACAACCCCGGTTGAAAAGCGAAACGCAAACAAGTTTTGCGAATTCCACGGAGAAGTGGGGCATAATACAGATGAATGCAACCATCTAAGAAAGCAAATTGAGGATATGCTCAAAGCTGGGAAGCTGTCGCACATAATCCGGGAGCTGAAGCAAAGCAGCGAAAAAGACCAGCCGAAAAAGAAAGGCAAAACCTCCAGAAAAGAGAAACCTCAAGCAATTCTAATGATTCAGTCACGACAAAAGGTAATAAGGCAAAAGATAACTCAAAGCTTCTCACCCAATCCGGAAATGTTGTTTCCACCTTTACGGGACGATGAAGGAGCGGAAGGCCCCCTAATAATAGAAGCGGAGATTGGAGGCCATCAAGTGCACCGCATATGTATTGACGGAGGGTCATCTTTTGAAATACTCTATGAGTACTGTTTTAATAGACTACGTCCAGAGATAAAGAACTGGTCCTAGCTACAACCTCACTAATAGGGTTCAGCGGCGAAATAAAATGGTCATTGGGACAGATAACACTCTTGGTAAAAATCGGAGATGATGAACACTCAATGTCAGCATTGATGGATTTCATGGTGGTAAGATCGACGTCTCCACACAACGAAATCATTGGAAGGCCCGGGTTACGAAAGATACAAGCAGTACCATCAACAACGCACGGAATGATAAAATTTCCAGTCACGGGAGGAATACTCACGCTAAAAAGCAGTAAAATTATCCCAGTTGAATGTGTGATGGTCTCCGGACCAGAAGAATAACCCATCTCAGTCAACTAAGTAAAAGAAGAAAGGGTAAAAGTGCCAATCAATCCGGAACACCCGGAGGGATGATCGGTTTCGACCTTACGGAGAAAGCCAGAGTTAAGCTGTGTAACCTACTTCAGCAGAGTTTGGGCATATTCGCTTGGACCCCAGCGGATATGACGGGCGTTCCAAGACATATAGCGGAACATAGGATAAATGTACGAGAAGGTTGTCAGCCGGTTAGGCAAAAGAAAAGAGGCCAAGCTGCAGAAAGAAACATAGCAATCAATGACGAAGTTAGTAAGCTTGTGGCAGCTGGGATCATGAGGGAAGTTCATTATCATGATTGGCTCTCCAACCCGGTGATGGTAAAGAAGAGTAACAACAGTTGGAGAATGTGTGTTGATTTTAAAGACCTCAACAAAGCATGTCCCAAGGACGGTTACCCTCTGCCAGAAATAGACTGAAAGGTCGAATCCCTGTGCGGATTCCCCTTCAAATGCTTCCTGGATGCATACAAGGGGTATCGACATAGCTGGACCTTTCCCGGAAGGACCTGGAAAAGTCAAATTTCTAATAGTGGCCATTGACTACTTTACCAAATGGATAGAAGCAAAACTAGTGGCAACTATCACAGGAAACTAGGTAAAAAAGTTTATATGGGAAAACATCATGTGCAGATTTGGTCTTCAGGGAGAAATCATATCCGACAACGGGAAGCAATTCCGAGACAACCCATTCAAAGACTGGTGTGAAAAATTATGCATTCAATAGCATTTTGCCTCCGTAAAGCATCCCCAGACAAACGGACTGGTAGAAAGAGCAAACCGGAGTTTGGGGGAGGGAATAAAAGCAAGGCTGGGAAAAGACAACAAGAACTGGATGGAAGAAATCTCTCACGTCCTTTGGGCACACCGAACCATGGTCAAATCCAGTAACGGAGACACTCCGTTCTCACTAACTTACGGAACGGAAGCTGTCATCCCGGCGGAGATCGGAATGCCCACATTCAGGACAGCAGAATTAGACATGGCCAAAAACGATGAAGCATTGCAAATCAACTTAGAGCTACTAGAAGAAAAGCGAGAGCAAGCAGCCATAACAGAAGCAAAGAGCAAGAGACAAATGGAAAAATACTACAACGCCAAAGTTCGAAACACAAGCTTTAAGCCAGGAGACTTGGTATACCGTAACAACGAAGCAAGCCGCGCAGAAGATACCGGAAAGCTAGGACCCAAGTGGGAGGGCCCATACGAAGTCACAGAAGCACTTGGGAAGGGATCATACAGGCTAAAAGACCGCAACGGAAAGGAGCTTCCGCGGACATGGAATGTTAGCAACTTAAAGAAGTGTTACGTACACAAAATGTAAGCAACCTACCCATGCGGACTTCGCAGTGGGGGTAGTGCATTCCGATCTATCTAAATTATGCATTGTAATATTGTTCATTTGAAACTTTAATAAAAAAAAAAGTGGAGCCTAGCTAAATAAAAAATAGCAAAGGACGGGACAGAGGAAGGTTGTAGCAACAATTAAGAGATATTTAAGTGATTGAGTACACAAAATATTAAAGAATTAACCTACCATGCGAACTTTGCTCTAGAAATGTAATATAACAAAAAAGTTAAAAGTTGGGGATATTAAGTAAATAGTATAATAGTAGGGTAAGTAGTAAAGTAAGGAGGTTTATATTTTATAAATGGGTTAGGTATTGTAGTTAGTTTTGGGTTTCAATAAATATCAAGATTAGGATATACTAGTAGTGCAGTAAAATGTAATGTTAGTAATAAATATATTAAATAGTTGTAGAAAATATATAGATTCTAAAATAGATAGAGGGTTAATATTTGATATAGTGCGATATAAACCGATAACATAAAATTCTAATATAAATTTGCAATATTTGTATATATATTTGTAAATATATGTATCATTTGAAACTTTTAAATAAAAAATATAAAAGAAAAAAGTAGAATAATTGAGCATTTAGCTACCTAATACACTAACTCTATTTATTTTAAATATCCTTTTAATATATACCTACACGAAATTATTTATGCTAATCATATATAAGGAGATAATTTATATAGTGAATAGCGACAAATGTAATCGAGCACTAATAAGTGGGTCATGAGCAAATTCTAACGTCCCAATTTATGTTGTTCCGTTATTTATAACTCAATAAGATGATTGTAACCTCCTGACTAATTCATTCAAGTAATGTTAAGAGGCATTGCAAAACAAGCCCAATACTAATAGTGATCACATAGAAGCTTACTAAGTCTATTCATAGATAAGTAAAAACAATGAAATCAAAAAGATAGCAACAAAGAGAGGGGGGGAATAACCCACAAATGATTCAATCAAGATTACATGTAGTCTCAAAAACTTTAAATTATCCAAAATAATAGTACAAGTACTATTTTCACCGCACCTCAAAGGGTCACAGAATAAGCGAACCACGACATAGGAGCGAACAAAAACAATTAGAAAAAAATCAATTTATCATTAAAGAAAGAACCGCAACAAGCAGTGGTACATTTGGCTGAGAACAAACCAAGACAAAATAAGCATATTAGTAATAGCAAACACTGAAGGTTAGGTTCCACATCATCAGACATTGGAGAGGCGTCCAACATTATTACCCCTAATTTGGTCCTTCCATACCTCCCGCCCCCGTGGACCAATCTCCCCCCGTGGGCCAACTCTACTTGTACAAACTTCATAATCATCTGTATCGAAATGGGGCAACAACGCCTTGCAGAAGCAAATAATTTAAAAAATGTGCCCGATAACGCCGTGTAAGGGAAAATAGGTAATTGTTCGCGGAGCAAGGGGTACAGCATATACAACAGACTGATAGTACTCTCCGTTACCAGTCTTAGCCAGTAAAAGATGATAAAGGCTCAGATAAGGAATTAAAAACGTTCTGTGAAGTGCCCGATACACGGTTTAGCAAGGTTCTCCTTAATCTTCTGAACAACTAAAAGTTAGAACATCCAGCGGATGTTGACAAAGTAGAGCCCCCAATTACACGAATTTATAGATCGAAGAAAATGATGTATGGGAAACCAATACTAGTCATGCCGAGGGCGTGACCCAGCCAGAACCAAAACTAAATCACAAGATGTTCCTCCAACGAAGAAGAATTCTTGGATAGTCTCTGTCTGGCAATCTTTGATGGATTTAAGCTCCGCAAGCAAAGGAAAAAATTAACGCCTTGAAGATGATTGCCAAGAGCGGCAAAGATAATCCTGCTTCCGCAAGACGGATTTATAGTGGTCAATATCAGTCAATGTGCCTCTACCTTTCAATACTGTGAGTAATACCGCGGATTAATCTTCCTGCATGCCTTTTTCAATAGCCTTGCCAATTGCGCACCAAGCAGAGAAAGTATACTTCGTAGCAAAATATGTAAACCCGGTTTTATACCCGGTTTAATTTGACCCGTTTTTTCGGCCGGAACTGGTTCAACCGGTTGACCCGGCCGGGTCGAACCGGGTTTCAAAACACTGGGTAAAATACATACATGTATAGAATATTATATATAAAGTATCAAGCACTGACGAAATCGGAGTGGGTCTCGAGATACTTTGAATTTTTGTGACGTACTGCTAATTTAGTTAAAATACCTCGAATTTTCTTAAATGTACCCGGACATCAAAACTTATGTTTGTAGTATTGACTAGTTAAATTTAAGTGCACTTGGTCATTTTGTGTTCTAGTTCCGTCCCTAAGATCAATTACTAGTTTTAATATTGGATTTCTCACTCAGGTGTAT
>BQNB010002743.1:39621-64687 GCA_026074375.1 Tanacetum coccineum
AAAGTTTTGGTGGTTCCGGGAGTGCCTAAACGCAATTTATCGCGAAACGTATACACTTTACGTATTCGATAAAAATAAAATGAACAAAGTTAATAATTATCCTCAAAATAATTATATAACCCTTGCTTGATGTAAACATTCAATTGTTTGATGCCCGATTACATTGAACGCTAATTTTTAGCTTACGCGATTTAACCTATCGCTTATGATTTAAAGCAAATGTGTACAATACAAAAAGGTACATTGCGGATTTATCGATTTCGTCAATGACTTGAAAACACAGGGTGTTATACCGGAGACCGGACCGGACCGAACGTATTTCGGTCCGGTCCTCGGTCCGGGGTTTTCGTTACTTTCGGTTTCGGTCCGGTTCGGTCCGGTCCGGTCCGGTTCGGTCCGGTCCGGTCCGGTTCGGTCCGGTCCGGTCCGGCTCGGTCCGACCAAAAACCCGACGATTATGCCATGTAGGACAGGACCAGACCGAAGACCGACCCGGACCGGACCGTACCATTTCGGTCCGGTCCTCAGTCCGGCATTATGGACCAACTCGGTCCTCGGTCCGGTCCGGTCTTGGCCGGTCCGGTCCGGTCCTTGGACCGTGCTCACCCCTATCCGTAAGTGTCATATACGCCGCTTCAGTTGTTCACAAAACCATCATGTACAGCATCATAGCTTCTCAGCTTCCTTCACATCCTTGTATCATAAACCCGTACCTTGTGATTGATCTACCCATGACGTAGTCAAAATCCACAAAAACCTGTACGTCTGTCTGTAATCCACGATCAAACTTATCCAACATACCCACATCTGCAGATGCTAGTCTCGTGCAGACCACCTGCTACTCTTGGCTTTCAACAGCATATATATATGACCACTTACAATTATTTTCCACATCACAATCCCCTGATAGACTACCCTCCAACGACAGTATGGAGTGTCCCTCCAATAAATTATGCACCAACTTTCCGTTGTAAAACCTGGACTATGACACCCTTAGAGTATTACCACTCTGATCCCTGACGATCTCCATACCAAGTTTAACGGTCATTTACTAAAACACTATTTAAACATTGTTTATGTATTAACGTGTGCGTCCCCTTAGGCTTGAATATAATTTTCGGACATATATTATTTGTACAATGGGTCATATTCCAACAGGCTCCTCACTTGGACCATGTACCAAATTATATAATAACATTGGTAAGCGTCTAGCAACACGTCAATGCTCCGAAAAATTCGAGTATGGTTCTCTATGATCAATGACAAATGATTTGTTAATTTGTATCCTTTGTTTCACGATACCGTTGTTAAAATTAGTTTGGATCAATGGTTCATTCCAAATTTTTTTAACGATTCTGTTTCTCATATATGAAGTTTATCTTGATTATGAAATCAATGAGACATATCTTCATGAGTTTTCAGGTACGCCATACACACATCTGATTAATTCTATAGGGTCCAATGGCATCTTCTTCAACTATTGAAGGAACAAATTCTATTTTGACTACAAGTGTTCAGTCATCATGTAGAGAATAAAACCTTCTGACAAGCCTTATTAGTTACTTATTCAGGATAACTTAAACTATTATCAGAAGGAATATCCTCATATGCTTAAAAACTACTTGCATTCAAGTCTAAGGATTTTGTAAAAAGTAAAATAAAATCAACTTACAAGTTAACTTGATGACGTCGATCCATATAAAGTGATAAACTTGTTGTGGGAAAATCCAATATTCATTTATGAATATCAGGTGAGTTTGTGGGAGACTTATCCTTATATCACAATATCAAATATCTTAATATCACAATAACTCATAATTATTCTTTGTTTTACCTTAACACTATTCCCATATTGTTAATCGACAACGGATTAATTTAGAATAATACATTTATTATTCATGGATTAAACATGCAAATATAGGACACAATTTTTATTAAATATAACCACATACCACGTATCATTATCATTAATAAAATTGTCTTAATATCCCTTATCCAAATACTAAATAGATCAAATGCATGATAATTCTAGTTGACGAATCATGCCTCAAGATACGAATATCGTACTTGTTGACAAGGCATATATTTTATAATTCCAACTAGCTTTGATCTTTAGGAATTTTGAGACTACTTATTTCAAGAATTCAATAAGTGAAGTTCTTGAAAATCTATGATGAATGTTTTTTCGTATATATCTAATATCTTGACACACTATATCTTATAAGGTGTGTGACATTAACTATTGATAACAATCATCTTTCGCAGCTTTTAAAAGTGTAAAGTATTCTTATTCTTTATGTATAATGCAACTATGCTCTTAGTTGAGCACAACTAGTCCACATGGTCATCATCAAAAATGAAATCATACCATGACTAGTATTGAGTGTCATCTCAATTCGATTTAGCATCCGTGTACACAAACAACCCAATGCTTTTAAAATCCGTAAACAATGAATATTCTCTTAATAATGTTTGACACCTCATGAACTCTAAGTTCATTGGTTTATTCTAATTGCACAATAAATTATTGCAATATGTATCCTTAGATTTTTCATTACTATGGACAAAACCATAATCTAAGAAGAATTCCAAATCCAAACATATTATGTATCCTTAGATTTTTCATTACTATGGACAAAACCATAATCTAAGAAGAATTCCAAATCCAAACATATTCTATTAAAATATTCAATTCAATGATTATCTAATAATTTTCGATTAAATACCAATGTTGTCAAATCATCTTGCATTCATGCATGATACAACTATTCATCTACATAATATGATGTACATAATGAATCATTTAGTCCAACTAATATTTCATTCATGTTCCATCTTAGCAAAAGATACGTATCCGTTTAGACTTTCTAAATGGTATGTCAAATTGTGTTAGATTTATATACCGCATATGTTCATAGAAATAAACATATATTTCAAGGTTGTAAGTTTTATTTCCTAAATCTTTCAGGTGAAGGAAACATGAACATAATACTCCCACTAGCTTTTAGAAATACTCAGGAGTTATCTTAATTATAATTAAATTCAAATCAAGTAAATGATTTAATTAATAATAAACTTAAGATTATCCTCCTAGATGCTTACAATAATCCATACTTGGATTCTTGCCATTTGTACACTTCATAAAGATTCTATGAATTCATAAACTCCTTTAATTACTAACCGTCCTCGCAATAGTAATCATTCAAGAAGGAGTTTAAATTCTATTGCCATCTTTCATCTATATGAACTCTAGTATGACAATCAACCATCTTTATATACTTAATGTGCATAGAAATAATTTAAAATCTTATCTTAATACATGCATTAAATATGTGTACAACATTGTCCATATGAGTTTGATACCTAGAACATTACCACTTGGGTTTTTCTTCTCTTTGAGAAAACTCATTATAACTTCACAGTCTAACTGTTTTAGTTAAAGATCAATCAAATTTCAAAATTGATTATCTTGTGGACAACATCTTAACATTCATAGCTTGAGTCTTTATCAAATTCAAAATTCAACAATGCATATTAATGGTTACACCATGATACCGAATTCAAAATTCAATAATGCATCTTTAACGGGTTCACCATGATCATGTGACTCATATTCCTCACTATTGATATAACATTTATCAATCAAGTATTTGAGGTATCCTTGCGGATCTATGAATGAATATTATATCATTATAAGGTTTAACATTTAAAACCTTGACATGATATTCACCAGTGTGTTTAGAAGGTTATGTATTTTGTATTTTATATCTCTTCCAGATCTAAAACGCTCCCACTTGCTTTTTGTAATTAAAGACTCTTCTATAATTACTTAGCATGTAGAGTAACAATAATTTGTTCTCTTTACAAGATACATTGATAGTTGCTGAATCTAGTTTGTTAATATCACTCTTCATAAGAATTTTAACAAATCCAGAACTTCAATTTTAAGACAATGTGAATCATCACCTTCCATAATCATGATTACGTCTTATTAACCTTCTAGGTTTGAGTCTTATTGAGTATATATAAGACATACTCAATTTCAAACCTTGAGAGATTTGGAGGTGAAATATTTAAGTTTCCAAAATAAATAATTTGTTCAATTAACTCTAGACCATACTAAAAGTGGTATTCTATAAGTAATTTCATTGTGAGACTTTACCACAATCTTTATATAACTTAATATTATTTTAGGTTACATACTAATCAATTGTGTCAAACCAAATTGAATATATAGTATTTAAAAACCTTCTTGCATGCAATAATGTATACGGCTTCAACTAGTTCAAGAACACTATGCATATATCCTTTTAGAGATATAACATGTTAACTATACATTATTTTGCCTTTGAATAATTCAAGAACTTTTGTTCATATAATCTCAAGAAGATATAACTTACTTTGTGTTATAAGTCTTTTAACAATTAAAGGACTTCTTGTTTATTACTTTACAATAAACATAAACATATTAAATCAAAGTAATTTATGAACATTTACTTTATGTTATAAGTCTTTTAACATTTAACGGACTTAATGTTTATTACTTTACAATAAACATAAACATATTTAACTAAAGTAATTATGAACGCCAACTTTTAGCTTCAATAGTAATTTCAAGTTAAACAAGACTACTTCATTATTTGGGACATTCCAAGAGCACATAAATCTTTTACTTGAAGTAGCCTTTGAATCAAGATTACTTCATTATTTTGAACATTCCAAAACACATAAACATTTTACTTGAAGTAGTCTTTAATTCATATCTTGACATATTGTTTCTTACCTTACGGTCAAGAGAACCTTTAATCATATCGTTATTGTCATGTGTTGTACCTTGCACACAATAAAGATTTCTCCCACTTGTGCATGGCACAACATCATACACATAGTAAAACCACACGACATTCTTTTGTTTATACAAACAATATGATAGTGTCACAGATATTAGTTTTACAAGTTGATATAGAACCACTTTGTTTAACAAGAAATAACACTTGGCTATCCTTAAAAACATAAGTATCTATAGTCGGAAAATTATATATTATCTCAAGATAAACAAGAAATAATCTATGTTACTACCAAGATAAAGAACCTTGTAGCTCCTACTGAATTCGACAGCATCACATGAAATGTCTTGTTCAGACAATATTCGTGGATGGCTCCCACTGGATTTGACAACATTGCAAGTGTTCCATAACCAGTGAAAACAAATAGTGATCTATTTATTTCCAACTCTATTTGAAATCTATATTAGTAACATTTACTTGGATTTCAAAAGTTCTACTATGCAGATGAGAGACTATCCATCAATGCTATTGATTAACTTAAAAACTGGGCATAATTTCCTCTTATTTAGAATTAAGGACAAACAACTAGATATATTATTCCTAGTTTGCCTTTACCATTTTGCGGTAATAATGAAGAACTCATAAAGCATCTTACATTAAGATGTTATCATTTGATAGCTTTAAAAACATGTTCTCTAGTTATTCATATGTCTTATGTGTTTCAACGTATTCACCACTAAATAATGGTGATGAAAACTATATGAAAATATAAGTAATGCAATCTACTTAACATTGAAGTTTGCTTATGAGTTTGATTACATTAGGACAATTCCTACGTTCCTATTATAAATTATCGGATCAAGAAAGATGATAGGAATGAGTCTTCATGTTCCTTACAAGGAAAGGAGTCTCGGTTTGACTTCTTCAAGAAAGAAACAAACCATTGTTTACGGTTTTATCGTTGCATTAATACTATCAATAGAATCGCAAAATTCAATTTTTTTAGGATTTTCGATAATATTCCTTAGAGAAAATTAACTACCCATGTTTAAACAATTTAAATAGTTAATTTTCTAAAGGCTAGGATCCAACTTGACATACCACCATCACATCAGTTGATCTGCTAGCAATGGTGTATTCAAAAAGTAATTGACGATTAATAATTGCCACCAGTGTAATTCCTAGAACCTTATGGGACTTACTTTATTACAATAATATACTAGTAAGCATGTTTCATCCCATCTATGCCTCGAGTTTAAGGTCTCACCACTAAACCGATTAAGTCGTCCAATCAAGAACTGTGATTATGTAACACTAACGTCTCATGAAAAAGTGTATAATCACCTTGGGATTACAATCTACACACATCTCACACATACCAAAAAGCATCTGCAAGTGTTCTTACAAATTGGATGACAATAGCTTATTTAAAAAGGGTATGATATTTGTCGTGACAAATATGTACGAAGAAGCATGCATACATCTTCATATCATAGATTTTAATAAAAAACTTTACTCAATTAAGTTATTTATTATGGTATCACTTATTTTCTATACATCTAATGTATAAATAGTGTTACCTTTTAATTATTGACGATTCAACGTGTTTTCAAAACTTAAAGATTTTATATTTTATCGCCAGAAAAGGTTAAAGAATGGTTAAAAACCATTCAAACCCTAGACCATTTGTGACTTCCTAATTGGTATGCAAGGTAAGGAAACTGTAGGAAACTAGAAGGGGGGTTGAATAGTTTACTGGTTAATTTGTCATTTTAAAACTTTGCTTAGAAAATTGTTAGATTCGAGTTGTATGTCAATCAATCAACAATATGAATCACAACTAAAATATCTAATATAATGAACTAAGTAAACAATAACACTAAAGAGATAGAGAAAGAAACGATCAAACCAAGACACCAAGATTTATAGTGGTTCGGCAACGAAGCACCTCTTCGTTCCTACT
Organism: Tanacetum coccineum; assembly: GCA_026074375.1. NCBI lineage: Eukaryota > Viridiplantae > Streptophyta > Magnoliopsida > Asterales > Asteraceae > Tanacetum > Tanacetum coccineum. The sequence goes on from BQNB010002743.1 coordinate 46,372, forward strand.
CCACTCCCCGAGTACTCCACTCGAGATTTCACTATGTCAACAAGCTCCCTTTAGGCGGAGAAAACCGTTTACATGTTGCTTACTTTCTTTTCCGACACTAAGCTAGATGTCGAGTCCTAATCTTAGCTAGAACCAATCTAAGACTAACAGATATTGGTTCTAGCTAAGATTAGGACTCGACATCTAGCTTAGTGTCAGAAAAGAAAGTAAGCGACGTGTAAACGATTTTCTCCGCATAAAGGGAGCTTGTTGACATAGTGAAATCTCGAGTGGAGTATTCGGGGAGTGGAGTAGGAACGAAGAGGTACTTCGTAGCTGAACCACTATAAATCTTGGTGTCTTGGTTTGATCGTTTCTTTCTCTATCTCTCTATATTGTTATTGTTTACTTAGTTCATTACATTAAATAGTTTTTGTTAGGATCACATAAATGGACCCAAACAAAGAAGCTTCGGTCACTCGAAGTTACAAGACAAAAGTCTAGCTCGAGACTTTCCTAATCAGTTTCTCATGCAGCGAAGTGATTCATATGGAGAGGGAGGTTCTTATGATGAAATTAAGAATTCGTTTGGAATGTCGGTACCGACAAAAGGCCACCCCCCACACCCCCAGGGTCCGGATGGATTCACGTTTGGTTTTTTCAGACACTTTTGGCATCTTGTGGATAGGGATGTTTGTGAAGCGGTGAGGTATTTTTTTAAATGTTTGATGTACCCAAAGGGTGTTAATTCTTTTCATTGCCTTAATTCCGAAAATTCCGGATCGCTAATCTTGTTAAAGGATTTTAGACCGATAGCCTCATTGGTAGCGTATATAAATTCATTGCTAAGATTTTAACTAATCATCTTGTTGATGTCTTGGAGGGGAATTATTAAGGAGTTCAATCGGGCTTTCATTAAAAGATAAGACAAATTCTAGATGGGCCTTTTATCTTAAACGAAGTCATGTCTTGGTGTAAGAGGAAGAAAAAACAAACTCTTCTTTCAAAGTGGACTTTTTTTTTCGAAAAAGCATATGACTCGGTAAGGTGGGGTTTTCTTGTTGTTGTTTTAGGCAAGTTTGGGTTTGGGGATAATGGAGGAAATGGATTCAACGTTGATCTTAATTCTTCGAAAAGGGTCTATAATTATCAATGGTGTCCAACCGGACGAGTTTCAGTTTGGTAGAGGTCTTAATACAAGGTGATCCGTTATTCCTTTTTATTCTTATTAATCATGGAAAGTCTCCATATTTCATTTCAAAGATTGGTTGATGCGGGTATGTTCTATGGCTATCGATGTGGTGGTTGGATTAATCTTTCGCACATGTTATATGCGAATGATGCGGTTTTTATAGGTGGATGGAGCGAAAGTAATATAAATTCTCTCATATCCATGTTCTTGATTGTTTTCTTAAGGTTTCAGGTTTAAAAATCATATGTGCAAAAGCAAAATCATGGGCATTGAAGTTGATAATGGTAAAGTCTCTCGAGCGGCGACCAAATTCGGATGTCTTGTTCTTAAAGCTCCTTTTTTATATCTTGGTTCTTATGTTGGAGGGGACATGAATAAAATTCAATCTTGGAAGGACATTATTGATAGAATTAGAAGACGTCTATCAAGATGGAAGATGAAAATGTTATCGATTGGAGGGCGGCTCATGTTAATCAAATCGGTACTTGGCTCGATGCCTATTTTTCACATGTCAATGTTTAAAGTTCCTGCAGGTGTCATTCAAATTCTGGAATCTCTTCGAAGTAAATTCTCAATGGTCAGTGTGATTCTCGGTAAAAAAGCATTCGTGGGTTCAATGGAAGAAGGCTCTTGTCTAAAGAAAACGGTGGATCTAGTATTTTTGGTCATTATGCTCTTATTAGATGATTTAATTTTAAAATAGGTTTGGAGATTTTTAGCCTGTGCTCTACGCTTTGGTCTCGTGTTATCAAGGTCTTATACACGGAGCCAATGGAAAGATTGATGAGATTTCGGGTACATGGAGTTAATTTCATGTTGGATAAATATTATTAAAGAGGTTAGGAGGCTTGAGGAAAAGGGTATTAACCTGCTTTTGTTCATGAAGAAGAAACTTGGGAATGGCCTTTCGACTTTATTCTGGGATGACGTGTGGTGTGATGGGGGCAAGCTTAAGAATAGATTCCCTAGAGCGTATGCTCTCGAAAACAGCAAACAAATTACAGTAGGTCAAAAACTTGCGCATCCTAGTCTTTACCATTCGTTTCGTAGACATCCGAGAGGAGGGCTGGAACTCACTCAAGTGAAGTGTTAGCGAAGTGATAACCCTGTGGGTGCGTTACTCATCTCTGTTTCATGGTCTTGGACAATTGAACATTATGTGGTTATTACGTGGCTTCGTCAAGAAACATGATAGATTCGAGATTACTTCCGAAAGGTGATCTAAAGACTAGGTGGATTCGATATGTTCCCAACAAAGTGAACACCTTCGCTTGGAAGGTAATCCGAAATCCTTTACCTACTAGATTTAACATTTTCCAGACGTGGTATAGATATTGAGTCTCTATCTTGTGTGAATTGTGATGTCGGGATTGAAACCAATGATCATTTGTTCTTCGCTTGTAACACGGCAAAGAAGATTTCTAAATTAATAAATCGGTGGTGGGACGTGCCTTTTATGGATATTAATCTTTCGCCAGAGTGGTGGTCCTTGATCGATAATGTATAACTGCCTGAAGAATGGAATAAAAGCATGTTCCATGGTATTTCTTTTGTGATGTGGTGGCTTCTATGGATTTTCGTAATAAGAAGATGTTCGAAGGCCAAGCCCAAATTAAGGAGAATTTTTTGTGGGATTTATTGTAGTTCTTATTACTGGTGTCGCGTATTGATGCAATACTTACAATAAACAATTTGTTTAGCTGGGACGAATTGTATAAAAACCCGTCTCTTATTTCCTTGTAATTTCTAGCTCTTGGCTAGTTTTCTTAATTAAAGTCGCCGTTCAAAAAAAAAGGAATGAGTATCCTTGTTCCTTACAAGGAAAAGGAGTCTCTGGTTGATTCTTTGATAAGAAACAATCCATTGTTTACGGTTTTATCGTTGCTATTAATACTATTAATAGGAATCACAAAATTCAAATTTTAGTATTTTTCGATAATAATCTTGATGAAAATTTATATTACCCATGTTTATTCAAATAAACAATTAATTTTTTAAGGTTAGGATCCTACTTGACATACCACCACCACATCAGTTGATCTGCTAGTGATGGTGTATTCAAAAGGTAATCAACGATTGATAATTCACAACTTTTGTAACTCCTAAACCATATGGGACTTACTTTATTACAATAATATACTAGTAAGCATGTTTCATCCCATCTATGCCGCGTGTTAATAGGTCTAACCACAACAACGCTAAGTCGTCCAATCAAAAACTGTGATTATGTAACACTCACCGTCTCACGAAAAAGCGTATAATTACCTTGCGATTGTAAATTAACACGTCTCACGCATACGTAAGAGAATCTACAAGTGTTTTTACTAATTGGATGGCAACAACTTAGTTGAAAAAGGGTATTTTATTTGACGTGTCAAATATGTACGAAGAAGCATGCATACATCTTCGTATCATAGATTTTAATAAAAACTTTATTCTCAATTAAGTTATTATTACGGTATTACCTATTATTATCGTATCAAATACATAAATAGTGAGACCTTAAAATTGACGATTCAACGTATCTTTAAATATAAGATTTGCTTTTTTACAGCCGGGTAAAAGGTTTAAAGATGTTATAATCATTTAAACCCTAGACCTTAGCGACTTCTTACATTAGTATGCAAGGTAAGGAAAATACATCGCTAGTCAGGTATTGTGGGTAACGGTGCTCTATAAGAACCAAGTCTTGATGAGTCTCTCCGAACCTTATCCTTGCAACTATATAGTACTTTTGCAAATTACGTCATTGATAAAAATTAAAACTTTAATTTAAAGAATACATTACAAATATAAATTACTAGTCTAGGCATGATGATTTTATATCGGATAATAAGCCGATCCTCTTTTGACCTTTTGCATTAGATAGTCGGGTGGCGAGGTCGGGGGGCGGGCCATAATAAATCTTATTTCGATATATATTAGTCATGTTTATGTTTGTTTCGAAAAACCTTTTATTTTCTCACAAGTCAAGACTTATAATTAGAACATATAAACTTCAACTAAACTAAATAACATTTTATTTTAAACAAATTAACAATTAGGCACTGCAAACATTAAATATGATCCTAATTATCTAATAATTAAACAATGTATTTATTCACAAAATATTTTAACTATTTTAGGCCCCATTAATTTAATAATAAGGGTTTTCCCAAATTCTTGAATCATGGATCTTACCAATTAAAAAAATATTTAAAATTATGCGAATTTTGATCATATTTAAACCAAATTTTTTAACAAATTAACAAGATTTAAATATTTAATATTAATCCATGATAAATTTGCATGGTTTTATCATAGGTTCTCATTAACAAGTAACAATTAAAACTTAAAACAATTAAAATTAATACATCAGTTGTTTTTTTTTTACTATAAAATTGCATACAACCTAGATCTCGTCTAATTAATTTTATTAACTATCAAGATCAAATCTTTTTAACATAAAACGCCCATCGGGGCATTTAAAAATTAATCACGAAACCCTAATTTGTTCAATTTTATTTCTTGTAATTAAAGATTCTACACGATGGTTCGTGATGCCACTGTTGGGTTTTTACGATCTAATGAACCATTTAAATTAACACAAGTACGCATGAGGAATTAAAGTCTCTGTAGAACACATTAATTAACCAAGGATAGAAGATGTATACCTTTTTGCCGAAAACGATTACACCGATAAGGTAACCGTTAACACCGTCTTCTATATACGCGTATGTATAACGTCACACGCAAAACCACCAAATCTAAGTAAGTCTCTCTCAATAAGCTTTCACACACAATACGTTCTTAGCAAACAACGAAGTATGCTAGTACTAGTAGTGATTTAGCAAACGATCACCTCTTCGTTCTTGAATCAATCAACACACGAACACGAACACCACGGTGGTGGTGATGGTTATAGACGATCCGACACCAAACCCTAATAAGGTGTATGTTGATAGGTTTATAGATGAGGGGCAAAACCAATAAAACCCTAAATGGTTGTTTGGTCCGATCGACTAAGGGGGGTCTATGTGGTTTTTTTTAGGGTTTTGACTTTCAAGCATACACCTAACTAAGGATTCCTCAAGTCACTCCTTTTAGAGACCTACACAACTTGGAGAACAAGCAAGCAAGCCCAAACCCCTTTGGGTTGTAGAGTTCGGCTCAAACCTAAGGAGGAAAAGAGGGAAAAAAACCAATAACTTTCCTTTTTGGCGTTTTGCCACATTAGGCTTTAACTATTAAAACACTATTGTTTGCGTTAATACTTTAACGGTCGTTTACTAAAACACTATTTAAACATTGTTTACGTATTAACATGTGTGTCCCCTTAGGCTCGAATATAATTTCCGGACATATATTATTTGTACATGGTCATATTCCAACAGTACATGCATGTGCAACTCACGAAGTGAATGACGAACCTATGCCGTCTCAAAAATAGCATTAGCAACACCGCAATACTCATCTTCATCACTTAAACGAGATAGAATATGCTAGCGTATGAAAGACTATGATAATAACGACGTGTACTAGGACAAGCCGGCCAATGAGCATCAGAATATGATACCATATTTAATAATGAATTACCTAACTTCTCATTAAAAATCTTAACAACATATATTTACGTAAGATTAGTCTAGAAGAAAGCTAATATAGGTGATACACAATGAATGGGCCAACATGGCCAAAACAATGTGTCGATTAACAAAATTTTACAAAGAAAGGAAGAAGATAACATTTATGTAAACTTTAGGGGCTTCATTATTGTTTTTTAAAAGTAGAAGCTGTTTTACAAAAGGTTGATAAATGCAAAGAGCGCATTTGTAAATTGAATAAAAGCATGTATAACTACCATAGATGAATAGTGTTTATCAAGTTGGTAAATGTTGATGCTGAAAATTGGTAAATGTTAGGGTGCGTTTGGTATGGGTATATGGGAATGAGGTTATGGGTTTTATAGTGATTAAAGATGTTTGTTTAATGGGCTCAGGAATGAAATGGGTAAATCATAGTCATAGACTCATTACTCACAAATTTGGTTTGTATTTTTTTTTGCGTGTTTTTTTGATATTTTAAGGTATGGCTTCGTACTATAAATTACATGTAATGGGTTGGGGTATGAAAAACCCATCAAAAAACACACACTAATCGCTCTTTTCTCTCTAATCGTGAAATATATACACTAAATTTTCCTCAATCCCGCTATAATTGTGAAAACTCACAATCACAACAGCTTCCACTAATCAACCGTTTCTACTAGTCCATGCTCTAAAAATTTACACAAATAAAGAAGTGGAGCGAATTAGAACCACTACGAGAAAAGACGAAATTGGTCTATTACATCAGTGTATTATGGAATCGATGAGGTGGAAAAGGCGCGTTGCAAGAAATGTATGAAATTTGTTCATAACCCCGGGTCCAACTCAACACTCCGGACTCATAAGAGCGGTTGTAATGCGGTAAGCCAAAATGAAGAACGTCCACAAAGGTACTATGATATTGCGATGATCAAGTTTTATATTTGATAAAGATGTTTCGACTTGATTTCACGAAGTTTGTCCATTCAACAAGCGCTTCCATTCAACCACTTTCGACAACGTCAAGCTTACGGAGATCCATCAAAAAAAGTCACAACCGCGGTAACAACATTGTAAGACGTACACCACTTAGAAGTGATGCCATTTAATTATGGAAAACAGCTAAAAAAGATATTATTGATGGTTATTCATATGATTAAAAATATTGGTGGTTTCTATAACAAACGGATACTGGACCGCACCACATGGTACGACAAAATTCTTATTTTAGCCGTTATGGCTCATTGGTTAATCCGAATCTTGTTTATATAATGAAACTGGACAATTTGCTTTTAAACTATTGGGTATATACTCATACGGGATTCTAATTTAATAAAACATTTTACATACCTTAATTTGAATATAATTTCGATGATACGTTTTTACGATTATCACTAGAGTAAATGCACCAATAATACTAGAGCTATGGAGTTGTTAAATTACTTAAAAAACCCTTTTTAGGGATGTCTTTTTTTTCATTCCCGGTTGTGTAGCTCAGGTTATAAATTTATTCCGTGGCAAGCGGCATAAAATATAAGTGATATTAAATGGATGGAAATTTAGGGTTTATTAGTAACTATATATAGTTCGAGTAACGAACGACAAATGAACATATAGACGTTATCGTACACAAATGTGGTGAAGAACTTCTTATACCTTGCTATGATAAAATACTAGGTGTGAAATTCTACTTGCATGATTGTTTGAAAATATAATACGACAACGTAAGAAACTTTAACGCTTATAAAGAAACACTAGTTAAAAGGAAATAAGTCCGTATACGATAAGCGACCAGATTGTGATCTACTAATGATTTAACTTATTTTGTTTTTACAAGTTTTAAAGTGGCAACAACTATAAATAAACGGGTGTTATATTACCCAACTACTCAGTAGTTTTAATCAAATTTATGCTATGACGGAAAAATTAGACGCATTAAAAACCTCACCTCGTCAAATGTTTAGAATAATGGATAAAGTTATAACAAAAAATTAGTAAAAAATTTTTGCTAATTTACCTTTGATTTTACAAGTTCGCGCACCTTAATCCATGTTTAAATGTGGAGGCGTAGAACTTTAAATAACAAAATAATGAACAATTTAGACTTATCCTTTGGGTTAGACGCTGACAACCCCGACCCCAACTATATAAACTCCCAAATTTTTATATTTAACGATAACTTTAAAAAATTATTTGGAATTTATGCAACAAAATATGGTCAAATACAAAACCCAATTGTTGATCAAATGCGGGCCGGATCGTCCCAATGCAAGTGACATTAATATAAACATTTATAATAGTTTATTTGAAGACGCTACAAAGCGTCAACGAACATCGGCCCCAACAAGCGAGTTGGGACAATATATGGCTACAAACTTTTTAATAACTTTAAGGCCCGAAGAGTTTACAAACTTTGACATTTTGGTGCTGGTGGAAAAGAAAGGGAAATCACTTCCATTTTATCCGCTATGGCTCGTGAATTATAATTTCCAAGCTTCGACCGGTAGTCTTCCGAATCGCCTATTTCTATCAGCGTTAGAATTATATCGGAAAGAAAGGACAAGACTAACCCCCGAATCCCATGCAGTATGCTATGTTTGAAAGATTATTTGGACGGAGTAGATAGGGTACAACAATGAAAACATCGAAGGAAGGTCCGATACTTATAAGACTTGAAGAAAACTTATAGCAAGAGAAGGAAGATATTAATTAGGTATATCACCTCCGAATACCGAATTTAGAATGAAGGTATTTTATAAGACTTAGATATTGAACACGTAGATGTAGAAGATTTTTTGGAAGATTTAATGGATTGAGTATAACGGGTGATGGCAATGCCGAAGCTCGACATACTTGACTACTTGAGTACACTAATATGTTTTCGGGTGATGGTCATGCCGAAGCTCGAAATGTATTAGTATTTATATATTTTTAGTTGTATAAATGAAATGTGTATTAAAATAAAGTATTAAGATTTGTATTTTTTTTTTAGTAAGTTTCCGGTGCAAATAAAAAGTTATGATTATTTGTTTAGTATGTTCCGGTGTATTTTTAATTAAATGTATGATAATTAACAAGTTGTTATTAAACAAATGTTCGAAGTTTAAATCCAAAAAAAACCGAACCGGTATAAAAACCGATTCCGATATTTATAACCGAAAAAAATCGAACCGGTAAAAAACCGATTCCGAAAATTTATAACCGAAAAAAACCGATTTCGGAAAAACCGAAATAACCGAAACCGGTTATTAGAAAAACCGGTTTTTTTAAAACCGGTTTTCTAATAACCGAAAACCGGTTTTAACCGATTTTTTTGCACCACTAAATATAGGTGATACACAATAAATGGGCCAACATGGCCAAAACAATGTGTCGATTAACAAAATTTTACAAAGAAAGGAAGAAGATAACATTTATGTAAACTTTAGGGGCCTTCAATAGTGTTTATTAGAAATTAGAACAGTTTACTAGGGTGTTCACGGGCGGTTTCGGATCGTAGTTAGAAAGATTTAAAACTATCCGTCGCGGGGCGATAAGTAATTTTTACCTATCCGTCGTCCGAACCTGTACTAGGTCGGGTAACGGCCATGCGTAACCCGAAGTGAGCGGATACCCTGCGGTTCGGGTCACGGTTAACCGTTTTTTACGTTTTAAATAAGTTTAACCATATAAAAAGTTTACATAATCTAGAACATAAAATGTATTTCTAGTCAAATTAAATACGTTTAAATTATTTAAAAGTCAAATAAAACATTAAGTATTTCGTTACAATAATTGCCATTCAAATATTCATATATAACGTATTAACAAAAAAATAATACTCGGACGTTATAGATTACATCCTCATTATCAATTTTCACACATATATTTTTACAAAGTATACTTTACGATCGAAAAAAGTCGTTATACAATAAAAGTATTGCAATAATCAGTTAATACTTGTACATTATTTGAATATAAGTTAGAAAATTATCATGTATATATGCACGTTCAGTTCGAGTTAACACGCGATATCTAAAAGTAAAAACCGAAACCGAACCATTATAAGCGGGTTTTTTCGGTTTCGGTTTTTTTCGGTTTCGGTTTTTTTCGGTTTCGGTTTCTTTGGTGTCGGGTTTTTTCGGTTTCGGATTGAGTGGTTCGGCTCGGTTCGTCGGTTTCACGGTGTTTTTGAACACCCCTATGTTTTACAAAAGGTTGATATATGCAAAGAGCGCATTTGTAAATTGAATAAAAGCTTGTATAACTACCATAGATGAATACTGTTTATCAAGTTGGTAAATGTTGATGCTAAAAAATTGGTAAATGTTAGGGTGTGTTTGGTATGGGTATATGGGAATGGGGTTATGGGTTTCATAGTGATTAAAGATGTTTGTTTGGTGGGCCCAAGAATGAAATGGGTTTATCATAGTCATAGACTCATTACCCATCAATTTGGTGTCTATGAAATCAATTCCGCGGGCACATCTCTTTTCCACTACAAAATTCAAATATCTATACACTTTTTTCATACCATATTTTGTCATCAAAATATAAACAATCGTAATCATACACTTTTTCATATCCATTGTCATTCTACCCATACCAAATCCGATATCCATTGTGATTCCTAACAACAAACCAAACGGTCCCTTAGTTATAAAATAAAATGTCACAAGTAGACTAAATGACGTAAGTGATATGATGATTAGAAAAAAAAAGTTTTGCTAACATGTGTTGAATGGGAACTAATTGGGCTAGCTTAGTTGGCCATCAAAGTAACCTTGGGGAGGTATTCTTGGAGAGGTCTCAGGTTCGAGTTTCACCATGGACCTTTTAGGGCGAAAATAAATAGAAGCAGGAGTGGGGTTTATCCCCTAAAGCGAAAGTCCGAGGCTTGCATACTCCTCAATTGAATATCACTGTGGGCTCGAATCACTAACTACTAACTTGCCGTTAAAAAAAACATGTGCTCAATGGGTATGTGAGTAATATATTTGAAAGTAGGTAATGAAATCAAGTTATGTATTTAATTATAATTAATTTGTAAGTTAAATTTATGTTTATTAAATGTAAATTTTGATAAAAAAAAAGTATGAGGAATTTCATATATACTTAATAAAACTTTACGAATTATATATTTTTTTGGGAACATAAGTTTTTCAATGCATGATGTGTGTTGATAGTTCATTTAAACATGTGCCAACTGCCAAGTTAGCACATACACATTTTAACAAAACTCTTATTTCAAGGCATAACACTACAAGTCCAAACCTGAATTGGAAAGTTATACTATTTGTAAAGATTTAACCAAGTGAATAGGCTCCCAATTAAATCGGATGGACAACTGAACTTGGAAAACATAATAATACGTACTTTCACCAAGCAAAATAAATACATTGACGAACGGTCTTGTATATCAGCTATCATGGACTTCGACAAATCATATATTTACGCATAACGAGGCTCTCAGTGTTGCTTGCAGATGAAAATTTGAAGCCGTGAACTCTTTCACAAAGTGCGTGACCCAGACAAGGAAATTAGCTGCATAGGTTAGAATAACCACAATTAGATGAGCCATATACGAACATGATGCGCCTTGCACACAATAGGGGAGCCATAAAATACCACAACGGTGGGTGCATACTTCATATATTTTTATCAAAATATATATGCTCCTTTAAGCTCTGTACCGGATATTAAAGTTTCTAACCCATTTTCGCTACTTATTACTTGATGCAAGAAGAAACTAAAATGCGAAGATGTTGCAAATCATACACTACTGCCTAGATCTGTCAAACATTGTTTAATCCTTCAAACACAATGTTTTGTAAGAATAGTAACAAGTAACAACAGTCATGGATGGAAACAAATAGATCACATAAATATTTTCTTCCTATTTTTTCACTTTTTGCAGGTATTATAGCATATTTGATAATTGGTTTTAAGGTTTAAAATGAAGATTAAGAGGTAGCTAACCTGGCAGGTAATGTCAACCATGTTATGAATATCGCTAGATGTGTCCTATCAGATTACGGTTCTCATTGTCAGGGGAAGAACTCGGCTTCTCTTTCATCTGACAGGTCAAATCATCAGTTTTAGGTGATTAAACCTTCTTACGCCTCCTGCTGAATGTATATTTCAGAGAGCTGTTTTCATTAGTGTCACAAGCGACCACAGCGGATTCTTTTGCAGCAAATTCTTGCTTTTTAACCACTGACTCACTTAGTAACTTAGTGTCCTTAACATCATAAGTTATTTCTTTAGAAGCACCTGTAGATGGTGATAAAGATTTGGATCTGTGCTGATGTGTTTCAATTTTCACACGATCGTTGTCTGAGTACTTTTTGCAGCGGGGAAGAGCAGAACGTGACTTGAACAATGAAGAAATCTCATCCCAACACCTCACTTTTCTTTTTCTAATGCTTCTACGGAGGGGACACTCGCTCTGTTTACTACTGTCTGTCAATCGCTCATCCTTCCCACAAGAGTTTACCTCATGTCTTTTAGTCGTAATAGTTTGATCTTTGGCAACACTGCTGTTGATAGACAAAGCTTCTGATAGATTAACGTATTTTGTATCTGTATGCACATCTATATTATCAGCAACCATAGATGATGGAGCACATTTTCCACGCTTTTCTTTATCCACATTGATGGCTAAATTTTTTCTTGTATTAATGTCCTCAGAAGGTTTATCTTCAGAAAAACTTTTTCCATCTACCAGATTCCTCTCAATTGCTCGAATTCTGGGAGTATATCCATTTCTATACAACTCGATCTCTTTGCTTCAAATGTCTTATGGGGACCATTATACAGGTCAGAATCGAGAAACATTGTCAGAGTGAGCACCTGATATGGACAGTATCTTTTCCTGGATTGGCTATTTTTATCGCATCTGAACTGTTCAGTAACATCTAGCTTCTTAGTATGTGTTTTTTCCTGATACACGTGCTTGTTTTCGGTTGGTCCATTTTACTGTAGCATGTGGCTGTTCTTCACTTGCTCTAATTGTTCACGTGCCTTCCTTATCTCTGATCTAAGATCAACAATCACTTCTTCGGTTTTGTTAAGCTTAGCATCCAGCTCGTTAATTCGTTTTTTCTGACCCAAGGATGCGGTTTCTGCTTCAGTTGTCTGTATCATAAAAATTCATACAATTTTATGTTGGTTTATAGCTCATAATGTTTTCATCTTTGCGCATATATAAGAAATATGATGTAACAAGTGCAGTGATACAGATATGTTATAAACAACCATCTGTTCTCGGGCTATCCACATATAAGTAATTAGGCGACTAACTTTAATAGGAGAATTAAAACATTTAATCGATAAAGCATCAGTGTATAACAAATAATGAGAAACACCAACTAGCCTTTGGTCTAGTGCAGGGGTGGAGCCAGAAAGTTATAGTCGAGAGGGCAAACTTTGATGAATTTTAGAAACTACACTACAAAACGCTTCGTTAGGGGGGAAATACAAAAATAGCCAGATATTTTAAAAGATTTACACTACAAATTTTTTCGCGGGGGGCACGTGCCCACCCTGCCCCCCTCCTGTCTCCGCCACTGGTCTAGTGGTATTTGAAGTGTATTATTAACCAGGTGGTTGTTGTCGATTCGCAACTGGGAAAAAGGCGTATGTTACGGGAGCTTGAGTTTTCTGTCGAAAAATAGCGGACAATTAATAAGAAATAATTTTGATGTACCTTATGAAAAAGAAGATTATTTTTCCAGCTGCGGCATATTTCTACCTAACAGTAAGGAGTTATGCCATATTTCGTAATAGTAGTTTTAAGATAGACTTCAAGTGGTAAGTTGACACGGAGACTAACTCAAGAAAGTCACTCGATTAAGGTAGAAAGAAAAAAAGTTAAACTGCCAGATCATCTCATTCTCATGGAGTAAAAGTTTAATAAGATAAACTAGCTGAACTTACTTATTTTTGGCATATTTCATTAGCAAGCAATTGAAAGGCACAAAGAGCTTGTTCCAAAAAGATCAGAGTCGAATTTAGTGCAATCAAAATTCTATAATAGAGAAGAAACTGATTCTCGATCCCACAATGTGATATGTGATTCATGTTTTCAAAAATGAACTAATTAAAATGCCTAGCAAGTAGCAGCTTTGACAAGGATAAAAGTCAATGTAGCATCACGGGATATAGAATTGTTCAATTCTATGATAAATTATTTCCATGGAAGTAACTCGGCTTTGACAAGGTTAAAAGAAAAACTAATTTATAAACATACACAACCAACCAGTTAAAAGCATCTGAGTATACTAGGAGCTCATCATTGTACATATTTTTTCCCAAAATTTACTGAACTCCATTTTGGTACCACCAAGTCTTTGGTATGCAAAAACTGTTCGCAAATCATAGGCATGTTCGTTCAAAATTTCAATCAAGCACCAGAAACGCATCGTGATCACCCTGATACAACTGAGTACAGTGATCTTAATTTTCCTCGCACAAACTAAAAGTCAAAGTCGCAAGTTATAGCATTATTGACCGCCATTGATACCTTATAGTCAATGTACTAATCTCTTCTAAACAATCATATGCATTATATCTATTCCTAATGCACTTTTCAGTAGTAAAACCTAAAGCTAGCCTAGTGAAGGAGGCCCGAAGGTCTCATAATAGACCCAGGTTCAAACTTTGTTGAGTTTACATGTTGGCATATGGCCAACGAAGAGTAAGAAAACAGTCACGGGAATACCACGGTTAGGCTGTGTATGTTATAACCAACAAATCCAACTGCATAAGCTCAAAAACCAAACCTAATATACAAAAACCAATACCTTAACATCAAGCATGTTTTTTAATCTAAAAAGCATCCTTAATGCCTCATCTTTAGTATTAGAAAGTTCGTTCTGAAGCCGAAGAGCTTTACGCTCCGACACCATTGTTCGAGCAGCCGCTTCTTTCGCTGTATTCAAGATCATCTCTGCATAAGCCTTCTTCAAGGCCTCCATTTTCTACAACAAAAACAAAAACACCTCAAATTACAGACAAAGATATGTTAAAACTATGCCATTAAGAATAACTAATCATTATTTGATATTTTTTTGTGAGATTACTTTAGATGGATCTTCCATTGAAATGAAAAAGAAAGGGGAGGGAAAATTGGGGTTTTTCAATGTCAACAAAACTTTTAACTGAAAAACTTGTCGTTTTATGTTTTTTTTTTACTTTTTTGTAAGTATTACGTTTTTCACCCTTGTACTGCTTGTCATATTCCTCACCTTTCATCTGAGCGTCACTTCACCATTTTCACTCTCTCTCACAATTCATTCTTATCATTCACACCAGCCTCACCGGTCAAACCTTTCAATCAAATACACTTTATACAAATATAACGAACAAAATACCTCAAGCACACTCACAAACCAAATAAGTAATATAAACCTACACGGAACCCGAAAAGTATTCGGCTCACCTTTGTGAGCTTTTTTACCCTTAGCTCACGCGTGACTATATACCCTCGTAGTGGGCTCGCCGGTGAGGTGAGGCCTCACTCCCAAGTCCCAACCAATGTGGGTAGTCTAATAAAGTTGAGGATGTTAAATTTGCAACAAATGACCAACTTAAATTTTAGGTTTAAAATACATACTTTTTTCGTCTCATTTTAATTGTCTTCATTTATAATGTTCTTAATTAACCTTTTATAAGGGAGAGAAGCTTTAATGACTCTCTTAATTAAGAAAGATTAAGGTTTTGAGCCTACATTTCTTCCCCATTAAAAAAAAGTAAACACTCCCTCTGCAATCGTGTCCTTGTCCATTTTCTTATTTCGTATGTTTATATTTATTAAAAGTAATTGATACATTTAATGCAAGTAGTAAGTTAAAGTTGTCATTTCAATAAATAAACGTTTAGATTCATTTATTTATATTCAATAAACTTTTTTGTTTATGAACAATTGAAGTGGGACAGACGGATTAAATAGTTACTAAACTTTACGATTTTATTCAATTAAATTGCTGATTATTTTTATTTTACACATAGATTAAACTATTCAATAATTTCATTTTAAACTACGACTAACCTGATAATATATCTTTTGATAAATCATGCAACACAAATATCGTGTTTTATAAGTATAGTAATTTGTATTTTAATGTTGTGTTTCATAACTTCCAAATTATGTAAAATAACATAGTTAAGTAACCTAAATGAAAAAACGTGGAACTCGATAACTCCGTCTATATTAACCCAATGAAAATTCTTTAAAAACTAGCTGAATTTTGTTAAATTTTCTTTTTGTATGTGTTTGAGTTAAGATAAAAGAGTAAAAAGTAATATGACTTGTTTGGTTATACTTGGATAATTGTTTTAAACAACAAATAAAATGCTTGCGCACTGCGACTGTGTATTGTTTGATCATTTAAATTGTTTAGTTACTTTTTTCTGAACAAAAAATATCGCAGACGTCTATGTAATTTGATTCATGTGTTTTTATATAACTAAATTGTATAATGCAATTCATATTCTTTATTATTACTTATTAGCATATATATTATTCAAACATTTGCAATCATTTTGTTATCAGAAAAATAAGAAGCTGATTTTAAAATTGTAATCACTATTTTTTGATAAAATTGTACGTAAGTAAAAAAACATTGCAATATTAGGATCATTTTTTTTAAATTTAATGACCCTTTTATTGACCTGTTTTTGCAGCAAAATTGCTAAATTTTGACATATTACTAGAAAAATCAGAAGTTGATTTTAAAATTTTAAACCTTATTTTTTATAAAATCGTACGTAAGTCAAAGGCACTGCAATAATGGCTCATTTAATTCGAAATTTAAAGCCTTTTTTTGTTATATTTTTAATAAGAACATTGCTAAATATTTATTAGATATTTGATAAATAAAATTTGCTATATAAAGAATATAAAAAGCAAAAAGGTTAAGGTAGCTTTCATAACTTGTTACATAATTTACGGATGTGTTTTGAATTATTTTATTAAATTAATATATATTATATATAAATGTACATACATAAAGTTTAAGGTAGGTTATGTAAATTGTTAAATAGCTTAAATAAACTTTAAAGTTTAACATAAATAAAGTTTAACGTGTTTTGAATTTTATTTTACTTTTGCAACATACATATATTAAACTTTAATTTTTTTAATGAAATGGTACATTAGTAAAAAGTATTGCAATATTAGGCTTAGGGGTGGCAGTTGTCACACCCCCAAATTTCACTGCAGCGGAAGACTGGATTCGGGATGGTGACTTCATGGCGTGAAGAGGACTTGATACGAGAGATAGACCTCTACATGTCAATATACCAATGCAGACTCATATTCTGTAAGGTAGAGCACCTGAGAAAGACATTGCTAAAGTGTCAACATAAAGTTGATGAGTTCATAGGTTTTGTTGTTTAATGATAAGGATTAACCACAAGATTACCATAGCATAAAATATAGTAATCTTATATATCACAATGAAAAGTATTTACTATTGTCTAAGCTCATGACACCGAAGCGTTAACAAGTATCATCGTAGATAAGCCCATGCAGATGTTCAACCCGCAACATCCGTAACTAACTCAAATGAAACTGTGTTTGCTTGACTAATGTCAGTCCAAGACAAACAGGGATGTCAATCCCGATAGATTTATCCATAACATTCGAGCTTACGAGTAATTAACGGTTCATAATAAATTGAGCAATATAGCAAGTTGGGTTGAATAGGAACTTAGACCCAATAGTAAATCAATAAATGTACTTGTGTTCAACTATTAAAAATAAGCAATGTTCTCACCCCAAAAGATTATTTAAAACAGTAAAGTAGGAGCTATGAAAACTCACCTTGTCAGTTAATCGTCTGGAATTGATAATGGATCAATGCACTTCAAGTAGTGATTTAGTCAAACACCAAAGTAATTATGACAAATCTGAGTTTACATTCTAAGGACTTAATGTATGATATGAATTATTCAAATGATTCATCTAATGAAATGGTCATTTATGAGGTAACGTTTTATGTTTTTAAAATGTTGATTAAACCGTTGGCTCTAGGGATGGTACACTACTTTCCACTTATAAGTATATATACATAAATTGATAAAATCATGCGTCGTAACTTATATTTACAAGTTCATGCGATTCATTTCTTAGGAAGATAAAATCATTATTTGTAAGTTACTAAGTTTATATATTTTCTTATCACGTCTATTTATTTATACCGTAGTCGTCAATTAATTCGTAGAATTATCAGTTTTATATATCGCGGTTCGTTCGACTCGTTTAAATAATTTATAAAAATTATTTATTTACATCTAACACCCTTAAGTTTCAAAGTAGCAGATTTTAGTCCCTCTATTTTCTAAATTAAGTAAATTACACAATTAACCCTTAAGTGTTCGGGTTATCTCTTTTAATCCCTTAATCTTTTCCAAAATAGTATTGTATCCAATATTTAACTTTTATATTCCAAATGTTACGCTTTAAATCTTATAACTTTTACGTTTAAAACCCGAATAAGTTTTTAAAATATTTTTTAGTGTCAAATAAATTATATAGACCGCGTTAGGTTCATTTACTCGTTTAAAAGTTTGGTTTCGTTGTCACTAAAAAATGTTG